>JAODUG010015803.1:8442-23254 GCA_027564795.1 Aphredoderus sayanus | reverse complement strand
GAGAGAGAGAGAGAGAGAGAGAGAGAGAGAGAGAGAGAGAGAGAGAGAGAGAGAGAGAGAGAGAGAGAGAGACAGGACTTGTGGAGAACACACAGTGTCTGGAACACTGTCAGGGGAAAAAGACTCAAAGAACAGAGACTCACCTGGCAACAGAGCTTTTCAACATCACAGAGCTAACTTCAACGGCCAATCAGCAGCAAGCACTGCACTCCTCCATACTGGGTGAGAGAGATGGACCTATCACAATACAGTTGGAGCACTCTGCTACTCCAACATAGATTTACGGTATTTCCCTAAACACATGTGAAGCAGAACAACTCAGCCAATCACATTAGCTGCATAGGGCTTTAATTCTAATAACAATTTTTACATCTGTTTTTGTTTTGTTTTTAGTTTTTGTTTAGAGCTCCAGATCATACAATTGCAGCGCACCGTACATTTATCAATATACTGTGATAAATACTGTTCTGTAAGTCATCTGGCAATTGCTTAATATGTTTACCCATCAGTCTAAAGCATAACATTATGTTTTACAATATGCAACAAAGGCATTCATAATTTGTTGTCAACAAAGTTGTCAACATAATATATAATTATAAGATAAATAGCTATACACTGATGTTTTGATAAGACACTAGATAGTTATAGTAAACCCTCTGTGAACCCATCGTATGAGATTTAGGTATTTTATAGTATAGGTGATGAGACTTCTAAGGACTGTGACCCTGCTTGACTGATGACTGACTTTCACACCAGTCATATCAAGGACTGATGTGGAACTGGGGTTATGACTAAGTATTGCCATAAACCTACACTGTACAGGAAGTATCAGTTTTGGATGTACAAATCAACCAAGCCTTATGGGAAATAGAATGGCAGCTTGGGAGAGAAGCTTGGGTCCAGGAGATCATCCTAACAGAATCAATATGATCAATTAACACAAGGAGAAAATAGAAAAACACACTGAATCAAATCTGTTTGTAATCAACTATTTGTTACTCTGAACATACAGTATGTGTATGAATGCTGTTATTGTTGGTATGTTTAGTAAGTAAGAGATAATTACAGTAAGTCAGCTTCAGACATGGATAAATTCTGATTTACAGCTGAGATCAGATAAAATGGATAAGCACCAGAGCATTGTACAGTACATTTGATGTTCATATCTTCCCTTTCACTCAATCTCCTTTGACACACAGTGCTTTGATACACATCTGACTGCAATGGAAAAAAACAAACAAGTCTTCTGTTTGCTTGTTGCTTCACGGGGCAATAAGGTGGAACTTTCCATCTTATACTGTATTGTTGAATGAACCATGACAGTTATGATGCCATTTTAACCATTTCATTAAGAGTTAGCACGTTTATAAGTAAGTCAGCAGTATACATTATGTACAGTATGTCACGTACTGTAAACAACCACCACCAGAGTTTGTGGAGACTCAACAATGTAGCACTGACTTGAACTTGTACCACCCTACTATATGTTATAATTCCAGGTGAGGTATTCTGTGCTATCTGAAGATACATGAAAAAGCATTTGAATTCTCTGCTTTAATTCTGTCATCCATCTGATAAAATCAGTGCCAAGACAGTCACATTTGGCTCAGGTGTGACATTATTTCAGGATTGTAACCAATCATCTCAACAACTCAAAATAGAGTTGAAACTCGAAGAGAGAATAGTGTGTCCAATATGGAATGATATGGGGTATTTAATTGGTTATTCAAAATGTGATGGTTATTCAATCATTCTGTGACACAATGACCGTCTTTATGGCAGTTGCATGCACATTCCGTAAGATTTATTATACTTATTAGACTTATTTACCCAGATCCAATATTAGAATGTATGCTGTATAATATGTTTGTGCTGCATAATAATTATAAAACCCATGAATCATTAGCACAAGAAGATTGGGGGGAAATGATCAGCTTGTGGATGCACTTTACTCATGATCTTATCGATATGCAGAGGTCAAGGGAGGGATGGAGGGAGACAGAGAGAGTGAGTGAGTGAGTGAGAGAGAGAGATGCAGTGGATTCAATAGAGGAGCTGTAGTAGAGGCAATTACTGTATACAATATGACAATCTTGTTAGCACACAAACGCTATTGTTGTTATCACAGTCTCAGGATGTGTGAGGTAGAGGTGTAAAAAATAAAAAAAGCGGAGCTTGGAGCCAAGAACAGTGAGGCTAAAAGACACAATTAAGGCACAGAAGATGAAGATTCACTTTCCCATACTGTGAAGTCTTACGTGTTGATGCCAATCCTCATGTCTCCATAATGGCTCTGAGCCTCTGGAGACATTGTGTCTGGTGTGCTGTGCTTAAAGTATAACTATCCCTCCAGCCTGTTGACAGACAAGTCAATTACTCTAATCAATTAAAAGGCCAAACAAAAGATACATGTTCTGACTCAAAGGCCAGATACATTGATTCACCACAGCTCAGCTTCAGCCATGACTTCTTTGCTTAATCTGGAGCATCCAAGCACACTCATGTTCACGCTGTCAGCATAACAGAGTAAGAAATAGCGTGAGGAGATATTGAGCGGGCATCATGGGACATGTGCAGCTGCTAAATCAATAGTTTTCTTCAAGCGTCAGAGCGAGCATAAATCCTTCTAGACATGCTGTGTGGTTTTGTGAATGCTAATTCTGTCTGACTGGCAGTGTATTTCACATTTTAATATCCAATAACGCTGTAAAACTGTACCTCCTGGGTCAACCACAGGGGTCAACTATATACCAACAATGAAGTGTGAGTTCACTACAGGTGACGTTCCCACTGTGAAGAAAATGTAATAGCAGCCAGTGTATAAAAAACGACAACTATTATCCTTGACAGATATTTACAGTGCACACAATAAGTCTACTTTCTAGTGCAAATTTGTGTTCAGAGAGCTGGACGTATCCTTGAGCGAGATGTGTAACAGCTACCGTAGTTGCTCCTTAATACTTGTGATTGTGCTAATTGCAAGTCGCTTTGGATGAAAGTGTCTGCTAAAAAATGTAAATGTAAAATAAAAAGCATATTGTGACATACAATATACACTACAGACACTATTGTATATCAGTGGCAAGAAATTAACCCCCACTCTTTTGCATTTATGTTTAGGTTCTGCAGCTCTAAAAGATGCCACAAATGATGCCCAGAGAAGATTGAGATTGGAATGAGCCTTTCTGACCACTCTGTCTTAAAAAATGTCCCAAGCATAGAAAAATATGGAATTTCAAAATGGAAAAAAGTTTTGCAGCTCAGCTACAAAGTCACTAGAGACGACCATTTGAGCTTCCAAAGCACAGAGATTTGGGAGGTCTTTACCACATCATAAAGATGAGGTATTATCTTCTAAACTCTTTGTCTCTGTCTCAATTTTTACTGTATCCTTGTGGGATGATAAAAATGAAGAATAGTTGATGCCATCGTCCTTCACAGGAGAGTGATTTCTTTCTCAGATGTTGATTTCTCTTAGCAGTAAAATGGATTAGAATCTCTGAAGTATATGGATAACATATACAGTAGGAAATGAAGCTGTCTTCTTGTACCATAGAGCTACACCTTGCATGAATGTGAAGCAGCACCGAAGGGAGGGTAGAGTTCAAGCAGCCACGTCGGGTTTGTTCTTGATCTACATTGATTGATTGAAGTTTTCTGGCATGCCAGGTCATCGTGACACAAACACACACAGGCACACGCACACGCACACAAGCTTAATTTACGATATTAAACTAGAGATTTTTAAACTAAACTTTACATTTTTAAACTAAACTATTAAATCTTTTTTCTTTTTTTTTTTTTTACTGGACACTAATATTTTGGGATGTAAGGAGCCTAACTTACAGAATGAATCAGAAAACAGTATGCAGAGCTTGCAGAAATCCTTGTGGTCTCAAAAGGCTGTGATGCCCGTTTATGTGTACAGTAGTTTATGCTCTTGTGCCCTTTAAAGCAGCTACAACTCACTTATTCACATGCTCATCTATGGATAGATTTGATAGATTCATGCAGGCCATGCCCCTCCTCTCCTATTTCCCCCTCCATCTGCTCTGTCTATCCTCTAGTGGCTTGAAAAGGGCCGATGAAGCCACTGTAGTAACTTCCTGGGTGTTGGTATTCCTCCCATCATGCCTCGTCTCACGCCTGCCATCCTTAACTCACCGCAGGCCTAATTGGACGGTGTCTAAGAACAGTGGCCCCCAGGGGCCACACTAATGAATAGAGAATATAATTAATGCCACATTGAGGGATATTGGCTCACAGCCTTCAGGCCAGACCTGCTCCACACTTCACTTTGTCACCAAGGTCCAAGCTTTCTCTCCCCCCTCTCGCTCTCTCTCTGGCTTGCTCTCCACGTATTTCGAAGTCAGCTGAGTATTGCATCCAGTGGACTGTGGTGATAGTGTTTGTATTGCATGCACAATACAGTTTCCCCAACTGGCTTGTGTTTGTCATTAAATAGCACTCAGCGAAGTCACAGAAAACAATTTTATATTTTCAACAGTAGCACATTATATTGATATTAATCATTTTTGTAAATATGTCTGCTATTCTGCAATAACGTTGCTCTGTGCTCTCTATTTTCAGTGCTTACTAAAAACCAGGGGCATGAGGAAGGATATTATTTGAATATGCATAGTGTGTGGGCCTGTAAGGGTGTACTATGCACGTGTGCCTGCCTGTGTGTTTATGTAAATGAGTGACATGCGTGTTTATGTCTGTGTGCAGGCGGGCATAATGGTGCTGTGTCAGCATGTGTGTCGAGAGAAGAGCATCCAGGTGAATCCCATCAAAAGCAGGGTGAGTGACCAGGCGCCCATTCCCCACATCACCCCCGCCCCCCTTCCCCCCCGCATCCATCAGGCTGTCCAGCGCTTTGTCACACCTCGCGATGCTGATGGATTCACCCTCGCTCTCTCCCCTCTCTCTCCACCACGGTATCCTCTCCATCTGTCTTCTGCTATGTCCCCCCAACCGCCCCACCCTCTAGTGCATTCTCCATTTTGATTTGTGTTACTCACATCACCCGCTCTGATGCGGAGAGATAGGGATACAGAGAGGTTGGGATAAAGGAGGAAGGAGATTCTTCCTCTCCTCTGTCACAGAAGCTGAGTTGATGTTGGATAAAACTTCCCAATACCCATGATACACCACTGCTTTCCAAGTTTTTCTTACACAGACCTTTCATACAAGGCTAACCTTCAAATGAACCCTGTGTAGCATAAGTAATATAAATTAATCAATAAATAATAATGAAAACAATAATATTTAATAAAATTTGTTTTAAATTTATTTTGTCATCCATATATGTATTTATTCAAGTGGAGCTATATACTGTAATTGCTAAATTAATTCATATTATGAGTATAATGAGCTTTGAATTGGCATGTTCAAAGTACATTTTTGTGGAAAACTATACCCCCTACTGGCATCCCCCTGAAACTGCATCTTCGCAGGTAAGCTCATTTCCAGGCTAAATGGCAGCACATTTCGGTAGGGCGCAGGTCCAGTCTAAGCGCTTAATGAGCATCCAGCAGAGAAGATGAGCAGAGAAAATAGAGGGAAAGTATGAGAGAGAAAGATGGAGGGATATAAAGAGAGAGAGAGAGAGAGAGAGAGAGAGAGAGAGAGAGAGAGAGAGAGAGAGAGAGAGAGAGAGAGAGAGAGAGAGAAATGTGGCAGGAAAAGACATGAAATCAGCAGATGAGAGAGCTGGGGAGGGAGTGGGAGTTATAACGAGGTGTTGCTCTGCAGCACTGGCTGCCTGGGTCTTTCAAGCTGCAGTGGCAGGCAATATAATGCTCTGGCCAATGACAGAGCAGAGAACAAGATGAGCCATGCTAATGAACAACACACATGCAAGGAAAATGGTCAGACAAGAATTCTTTTGTATTTCTGTGTGTCTGTTCGCTCATGTGTCCATGTATGTTGTATATACAGTATATGTTAAAAAGTTGATCTGACTGTGGCAGCTGTTATGCTCTTACTCTGGGACTGACATGTCATTAATTAACCTAGAATCCCACATATTAATCAGCCTGACATGATAAGCTCGACCATTATGTTGAAAACATTAGCGGGTGGCTGAATTTATGACATGCATGGTTGGGCGCCAGCTGATTGAAACAGCTATAAATGGATTAAATTAAGTATGCAGAACTGCTGCTCTCATCTGTGATTTTATAGGAATGGCGAACAAATGTATATGATGTCTGCACAATGGGAAATTAGTTGAATCTTTAGGCCTATATGTTTCTTTTTCATCCATTTTCATTTGACAAGGTGTATAGATATAAAGTAATTTAGATGGGGAAGATAATTTTGGCACCATGGGAAGTGGATTAGCCTTGGGGAGAAGCATCCAGTTCCAATGTGGAAAGAAGGAAGTTTTGTTTTGTTGCACATGCACACACACACACACACACACACACACACACGCACACACACACACACACACACACACCCATCACCCCTAAAACACAGAAAACACTAAAGGCAGTACAACAAGAAGTAAACCGACTGTAACACTGTAGCAGTATTGGTATAGGGAGAACAATGTCTGATATTTATAATTCTGTAAGATCGTTCTTTGCTACTCATCTCTGTTTCACTTCTCATCAATCTGCTATTGTGTTTTTGGCACATTCTGCAGTTACAATCAACACCCATGTCACCCGACACCGTCAAACTTTTTGGCACACTCCACATGCACGTTGACCTTGGCTGTAATTGCAGCAAGGACCTTTTCTTGTATGCATTGGTCAGGGTGGGAAAATTAAATGTCAATGCTGCCTAGGGAGGAAGGCAAGGGGCTGTGTGTCACATCACCTTTATTCCTACTGTCTCTATGCTCCTGTGACTCCCAGTAAACTCTCTCTCTCTCTCTCTCGCTCTCCCTCTCTCTCTCTCACACACACACACACACACACACACACACACACACACACACAGAGGAATGGCAGTGGCGGTGACTCAAGAGTATTCACATGTGAAGAGTAAATAGAGCATGTGGTGACAGACGAGTGGTGGTTCCGTCCAAAGGGACCCTGGGATGTGCAGCCAAGAGGAACACCCCTCTAACTGAGGTAAAAGGGAATGCAGCGCTGGCCTTTCTAAAAGGTATTTTTCTGTTTTCACCAAACCCCCTTGCACAGGTCAAGGCACCTGTTTGTAAGTTTAATTCCTCCACTCCAGCTGACAGTTGTTGAACCAGAGGCAGTTACTGGATATTGATTTTAGATTCAATTTTGCGCGTCTGTGTTTTGATGTATGGCTGCAGGATATGAGCTGAGGCAGCTTGGGTATAGTGTAGAAAGCCATGTTGATACACCTAATAAAGTACCTAAACAAAATATTACAATATAACTGCTATTACAAGATTACTGCAAGATTGTGAATTACATTAATCACTATCCTAAGGATCTCATGGGTACACGTTGATACACTTTGATCAGTAAATGTCAATATACATTTACACGTTTAAAAGGCACACTTGAAACTAACTTAATAACTAAATAGCAGCAGGAGGATTGAAGACAGTTAGCAATGATATGCATGAGGGGCATGCATTGGGTTTCAAACCAAAACTGCATGTTTGTGTTTCAAACCAAAAATATTTAACACAAATTGTTTATTAACAGGAGGAAGAATGGTAGAGAAAGATTGTTGATTTTGAACTCCATCCAAACAAAAACACCTTGTCCTTCAATGCCATAGGGTACTCTCTCATGCAAGGCTGGGATAGTGTTGTGTGCTTCGGTCTTCAGCACTTTGCGTTCCCATTTACAGAGCCAGGGCTATTAGAAATACAAAACGGACAGCTATAACAAACCGTGAGATATTCGATTCGAATTTGATAAAACATGTATTAGCCTACAATAGCTGACTCGACCTTTAAGTAATTTTTAAGAGTGTTTCTTGATACCTAATGTCTTGGGTAACAGCAGCAGTCTTCTAGCACAACTGGCCTGGATTTTACAATACATACAGGCTTTCCAGGAGCAGAAAAGCTTGTAGCAAAAGCTTCACTAACAAACCAGGCTGTACTGTATACTAATGGACAAACACACATATTGATTGATTTAAACTGAAAACCAGATCTGTTTAGACACATATATGAAACTGCAGCTGTTGTGTTTTTTCTCTACTTGCATATCTCAGCTGATCATGATTAGCAGAGTCGTATTAGGAATACTTACAGTTCTGTCACAGGGACTGTGCACACCATGTCATTGTGTCAGAATATAACGACAATGTTTTCCGTGGGCAGTAGATAAGTCAAACTCACCATATACAGTACAGATGCATAAAAACCAAAATAAAATCCCAGGTCAGGGTACAATAAACATACACAAGATACAAGTACACATTGTAGTTAGGTAAACAGTCAAGTTATACTGTACATAGCATTAAGGGGATAGTGAAAGTGAAAAGTGAAGTGAAAACAGGCACATATTGGAAAATATACAGTCCACATACAATACCGTATTTTACCTGTTTCAAATTGTCCCAATTATTTTTGTATTTTCAGATGTTGACGAGACTTAGGTGCCATATTGAATTGTTTGTTTGTGTCACCAGTTTGATTAACCCGTTCCATTAAATCAAAAATATAGAAATGTTATATCAGTACACTGTCTTGGAGTCGATGAGCATAACCATTGAGCAATTTCAATAATCATCTAAGCACAAACATCTCTCGCACCCCTGTGTCTAGAATTATAGAATGAATATGCATGCAATTGTATTTGCATTCTCTCTGCTATGTAACACCACCATTTATCTAAAATGATGAATAAGGTAAATTCTTCTTCATGTTACCCTACAATTGGTATTAAAAATGGAGGGAATTTGTACCTGTGCATGGCCATCAGGATTTCATATAACATACACATGAGTAATGCTTCTTGGAGTGAATTGTGTGTGGGCACATTTGACACGCCCAACAAATAACTCCTCTAACACAGCAGCTAGACTACTGTACTGTGCCCTTGTCCCTTGTATGCATAAAGAGGGTTGTCTGTAGATTACTAATTGTAACAGCTGAAGGTAAAGACAAATGGGGCTGCCAAAGGCTTCAGTCTGTTAAGCTTTTTTTCCTGCAGCTTGATACTGTAGCATTTTTCAACCTAACCAATCCCATGACAGCACCATGTATGTTTAGGCAGGATTACATCATACAAATTTGGTTTAGAGTATAAATAAAAAGGTAATGTTACAATTTAAATTTTCTTATAATGCTCATGTTGGTATGCTTTCATCCATTTTAGGTTGAGAATTAAACGTCTGCACTCTTATAGTAATAAGGTATGGTATCTAGACCATCTCACTGGTGTGTGAGTGTTTTAAGCGTAGTTTAAAAAAAGGCTAATGAAATAGCTAGTTTTTTCTTCCTCTGCTGTTGTCCTGCAATGCCCAAACTAGACAAGTTTGAAATATTAAAAACAATAAAGAATATTATAATTAAAGCAAGGCACACACATTCATACTGTATCATATCATTTTTTAACAGGTAAATATATATTTTTTGTTATATTTATAAATTGCCTAGCATGTCTTACTACAAATTTATATTAATATATGTATAATATTATCAATCAGTTACAAGGAGTCTTATTTCATTTCAATTCCAGTGTTAATCTCTCATGGTCCCAGAAACTTTATAGCAGACCATATTATAGTAAATATACTGTAACTGTGTTTATTCAAAAGAGCAAACTTAATTTCTTATTACTATACTTACAATATACTATATATTTGTTTTCAATTACTGTGGCAATAAATTAATTGACAGATCCAATATTGCTTGTCTTATCCATCAAAACTCTATAAAGCCTTTACAGCTGGTTTAATGGACCATGGATAGTGGCATTATTTATGCATTATACAGTATGGCCATTTTTCGCATGATATATCTAACTAAAATAGTAATTATAAAATATTAAAATATATGTTAAATCCATGTGAATGCATTAGGCCATACAATACATTGTAGCCGATTGGTTAAAATCCAGATACTGTATGATGTCACATCTGGGGTCATATCTAATTTTAATTTAAAAACATGGGCTCCTTAGACTGTTACCAAATCTCTCATCTGACACCTTACTGTACAGCTATACAGTATGCAAACAATACTTTAAATATTGAAATTGAATGTACTGTATAAAGAAAGTATGTAAATAAAAATATGTCACTGCCCTTATTGCCCATGTTGTGACATTTTAAGGTCCTAGCCCCGTCATTGGAGAACCACTGTACTAGAACACTACAGTCCTGAAAATAAGAATTAACGAGGGACCTAAATTTACACTTTGTCCCTCCCTTTCTTTTTACTCTCTGTGGCTTCATGCATTACATTTAGAAAGACACATAACAGGCAGAATCGACAAGTCTCTTCGTTTAACGTGAAACATACTGTAGAGCATACAGAATCTGGTTATAGAAAGTGATTATGCTGCTGCTGTGATAAAGCATCAGTGATTTGGGAGATAAAAGCGATTTGCACTGTAAATTGGCGGAGGATTATGGAGGAGCGAATACACGATGGTTGCTCGCTTAGAGGTGAGTCATCCGCATCCGCTGAGTTCCCCAAGCCAGACGCAGCTCAGATACACACGGCTATAAGCGGTACATTAGCGCAAAAGAGATATGAAAAGATACGACGTGGGTGCAGTCATGTGCATCCAGGTGTTCACGAGAACCTATGTGCGTCGAGGAGTTTAAATATATTGGAAAAGTTTAGACTAATGTCTCCCCTGAGCCAGAGTGGCAAATCACTAATGCTGCCTTTTTGCCCATCTGCGCTCTCCTTCCTCTTTCGTCTCTCCGTCCTGGAATCGATAACCATCTATAGGAACAGAAAAGGGGGAAAGCTGAAGTGCTCATTAAACGCAACGATGCTGAGCTCCAGGGCGAAGTAGCAGAGAGCAAGTCTCAGCCTCATTATTTAGACATGGATTTACATGCTGGGGCATCAAGTACACACACACACACACACACACACACATAGGCCTTGATCTCCATTCAGCTCCTACAGTACTCTTCATAATGATCTCCCACTGTCTGGGACTGATGTCGCATATCGGCACATACAAATACTCACACGTTGTCCCTGGCTCCTCTCACCCACCACTGGTGAATAACAACGTCATGCCTCTGCTGCCTGGCAACGCCTCTACGGTGGAGTGTGAGAGTGCTTCATTGTTTTTTCGTGCCATTCACAGCAGCTGTCTCAAGGTCTCTGCCTCAGAGGGAGATGAGGACACTTTTATTTCTGGTGTGCGTCCGTTTGTGTGGAAACAGTGTGCATATACATTTTGGGTCGCTTACGTACTTGTGACGGTTATATACTGCATGAAACAACATGATGGATACTTGGGTTTAAGTGGAAGATCCCTGCCTTTGTATAGACTCCTATATCTGTGAGCATTATTAGGAGCCAACGTAAGACAATGTCAGTTCATCTTGAATGCCCTGTGCGGAAGACAAAGAGAGAGAGAGAGAGTGAGAGAGAGAGAGAGAGAGAGAGCGAAAAAGACACTCTGTTGTCTTCAGTATAGCCAAACCAAAGGGATTAGCTTTCCAATACTTTTGGAGGGGACTGTATGCTCACATTCGCACCCAATTGTAGGACAAAAAAGCCCTATTGTAAAAGGAAGGTGAGTGCTTGACACAGATTGAAAGCGATATCATCAGGAGAATCAGGAAAGATTAAAAAAGTGGCCTGGGTGAAGATAGGAAGAGTAATGCCACTCTATTTGAAACCTCTGAAGTTAACACCACAGCCTCCCTGCAAATTGTTAAAGGAGAGAAAGTGCTTCTTTGGGGTTCATCTTAGCTAGCAAAATGAGACATTGGCGTCTCCATAACATTGTTTAGCATCAGACAATTTCATCCCAGTTTAGCGTGAATGGGTGTTATTATACATTAGCCTTGCTCCACACAACGATTGCTTGCCGGTAAAAAAATGTCATTGAGGTTATAGTTTTGAAACCCTGTTTGCAATAACATTTACACAGCCACTGGCAGACCAATCAAGGTGGGTTAGTGCGATGACGTTGAAGTCAAGCGTGTTTCGAAATGGTGCTAGGGCTATGAGGCGATCAAAACAGTTGTAGCAACGGCGATTGGTTAGATGCTGTACAATTGTTTCAAAATTAACCAGAGGTCTACAGCCAATAGGAGGCAACTACTGTTAACACTTCTCAATGGAGCATGGCCAGACCCTATTATTCACAAAGTGAATTTTGGGTCTGGTTACACCAGGCTAATTAGACATGGGAGTTGAGAGGGAAAAGTGGAGCAGCTTGTAAAGTGAACTTTTTGAGTTTGAGTTTCAATTATGTGTTTGATGCAATGTGGTGGAACAAAATATAATATCAAACTGTAACCGTTGCTTCGGCTGAAGGTGATATTGCAGTGATTATGATGAAACTGGGATTCAATATAAACCTTGACCAAACCGGAATTAGGTATTTCTGTATACAAAAGCACACATACGTATGCTTGTTCAAAACTGCTGCTACATCATTTTATGTACTGTTGCAAGGTAATTAAGCTAATAACAGCATATCTCATTTCTGTGGAAGGGCAGGGGAATGAAAAAAGGAAGCTCACACATACAGCAAACTTGCATCCCCTACAACCGGTTATTAATGTGATTTTCCCTCAAATGTGTTCATCATAGCACTGGGAACTCATCCTGACAGCTGGGAATGTTACTGTTAGCGATTCCCCTGCATTCAGTCTTAAAGTTTGCACATCTCTATAATTCATACTGCTGACTTGCATTCCCATAACAGGTTACTTTTCAGGTTAGAATGTCAGCCTGTTATCCTTAAATGTGTCCATCAGCAGAGGGAACCCATCCTAACAGCTTCTAATGTTACTGCCATATACTGTAGCATTCCCCCTGTGTTCAGTATGAATGGAAACGCACACATATCTGAAATACTGCTGACTTGTGTCCCCACATGTCTTTACCTGTGATTTTCTGCTTGTTATTCCTAGTGTCCATCATTCTGTAGCATTGTGAATTTATCATGGCAATGCTGATATTCACCCTCTGTTAAACATGAAAGAAGCTCACTGCTCTGTGTTATAACAATTGACTGTGTGTTATGTTTGTTAAACACAGTTAAACATGTTTACACTATCATTGATGTTGTTACCCAACAAAATCTATTAAACATGAATATACATTTTTGATAGAAAGTAACTAATGAAAACAAAGTGGTAGAGTAGAGCATGACATATTTCCAAAAACCATCATAATGAAGGCAACCACCCATTACCCAATCCAACAGACTCTCTGTCCACATAGAATTACTATATAACTGCAGGACCTATAACCATTACACCACATTGTGTAATGATTAATGGTCATTGTTATTCTTCTGCAGTTCAAGCTAATTGACTGGAGCTTTTCACTATATTTGTTTAATTTGCTGTAAAGAGTTAATTACAAAATGAAAAATGTAAACACTAAAGCTCTTACTGAAATAAAAGCTGATAATAACTACTACTATGCTATGTATCCTCAAATCTAAGTGGACATTCTAAATACATAGCTATACGTTAGTTTTTTTTTTGTTTTTTTGTTTTGTGAGCAAAAGCTTGCTTTGGGGAGCTATAACATTACAGTAATTGTTAAATGTATGGGCAAAGTGAAGAGTCATTTGTGATAGTTGTGGCCTCGGATGATTAAGTCAGTTGATTGATAACATATTTTACTGCCTTTGATACCCAGAAGAGCGATGCTTATTAGAAAGGGGTGGGGGCTGGGTATGAACATGATCCCAAACACAGTGTTTTGTACTGAAGCAAAAAAAGATCAAACTAAAACAGAAAAACACATCCAGAGAAACCATCAAAACCAACTGAAAAGTTCAACTTCTTACATTCAGAATTCTTTTATGAGCCCAACTTTATGCTTATGTTAAAAAAAAGCAATTACCCAGTGTAAAGATAAAGCCCAAAGCCCCGATTTAGATGAGAACTGATCATCCATGCTGGCTTGAAGGGTTTTGCATAGTGCTAACATCACAAACAGACTGTGTTCTATAAGGGACTACATGGCACTGAGTGTTAAACAGCTCATAGTCCACACGTTCATGAGCAGAGAATTAATAAGACTTCACAAATGATGAAACAGTCTGCTTTAAGAGAACTGTCCTTCCTCCCCTCCACCGTCCCAACCCAAATGTTCCTTATCTATCTCTGGACAGGAATGATTGGAACAAATGCCATCACACCAAGACAGTAAAACACCTTTTGTTTGCCATTCAACTTCAAAGGTCTCTGTATTCATCAGGTTTCAATGGCCTCCTTTGTACTGAGTATCATGGAACCAACCTAAATTGAAAATGCCTGAGGTAACACTTTATTTGGATAGTCAATCTGTAGATGCTCTACAAACTGATATGCTAGAAATGTGCTGTAGCAGTTGAGTATCCAGAGATACAATAAATATTACCATAATGAAAATGAAATGATACATTCAAGTCATGCTACCACTATATACTATATATAATAATGCATGCTTCTGATAAATTCTAGATGGTTTGTAGAATATCTATAGACTGACTGTAAATGAGCTGCAGGCACTTCTACAGATTGACTATGCAGGCACTTCTACAGATTGAACACTATAATTGTTACCAAAAAGGTTAGGCTGGCATAAAGATCTAATGTTTGGAATAATTATTGTATGTAACGTGCTGGCTGCAATATAGTGTACATCCTATGACATTTGAATGAAATGGAGAACGGGCTGTCTGATAAGTTTTTAAAATGTTAGTTTTCACCT
>JAODUG010015785.1:0-23256 GCA_027564795.1 Aphredoderus sayanus | reverse complement strand
TGCAAGTGCCTTGGTGGAAGAGTGGGGTAACATCTCACAGCAAGAACTGACAAATCTGGTCCAGTCCATGAGGAGGACATGCACTGTAGTACTTCAAGCAGCTGGTGGCCACACCAGATTATGTATTATTATTAGAGGAAAATGCCTGGTTGAAGCACAATACACACTGCATTGCAATATGTTGTATTTTAATGTCTGTTTTGTATTCAAAATTACTGTGTTTAAGCAAATATAATGGTCAATAATTGCATACATTTTTTTCAATAATATTCCTTATTAAAAATGAAGATGTCCGGATACATTTGAAGAAACTCTGCAATTATTGTACTTTTACTTTAAAATAAAAAATGAATGTACAGCTAGCATGAACAAAAACATTTGCTAAGATGCAGAAGAAAGATTAATTGCATTTTTATCACAATACTGTAAAAGTATAGTTGTCTTCCAAAAATGAACAGCATGGCTAGCCCTATACAACAATTTTATTTATTTATATATTTTAACAGATATTTTCCAGACTTTCTAGACTTCCTTACCCATAATTTCAAAAAATCATTGTATCCATAGCTAGCATGCAAAATTATATTTGCTGCTATAAAATTGCTAGTCTGGAAATCATATTATGGCAAAAAAGGTCAAAGGTAAAAACATAACCTGCAAACTATCAAGGACCCACCTCCATCTAAAATATAATAATGACCCAGAAGGATTTACTGTATATAGCCTTAACAACTGTAATGTATGTTTGACATCATACAATTAAGAAGTTAAACCAAAGAACGTTTATCCTCCAGTTTCTGTGTGACAAACTTGATGCGGATATTTTCTTGGAGGTTGCGTAGACGTGCACTACGGCTTGTGATTTCCTCCACATAGGTTTTGGGGAACCAGCCCCGCTCCCCATCAGAGAGTCGTATGCCTTCCACCCACCCTGGTGAAAAACAACAACCCTTAGCAATGAACACTGTACACTGTCGACAGACCTTTTTCACTATGACCTACTGTAAAAAAAATGGGAAAAGTGCTACCGTAGAGGAGTACACTTTCATTCTGTCCTGTCAAAATGAACTGTTTAAGTCCCTGTCCACACAGGTGTTTTCAGTAATTGTGGTTGATTAGACTTGTTCTCAGGTGTGTTGTGTATATATATGCAAACCAGCAACTTCTTGATCACCTGTCGCCCCACTCTACCCACTGCACCACTGTCGCCCCATAGATAGTTCTATAGTGCACACATTCCTTTGTTAGTACAGTATATGTAATTATTGCATTATACCTAAGGCGTACTGACTACAGGACTATACAACTAACTTAATACCATCAGTTTAATCACCCAAATAACTTCAGAGGTTTAAGTGTGTTAATGAAGCTTTTCTCTATTTACAGGCTAGACAGGAAAAAAATATACCCCTCTTTGGTGTGCTCATTATGGCCTGCTTGTGTGTGGCTCAAGGCTACTTAATCTGCAGTTTAACCAATCAATGTAAACTACTAACACTGGATGGGCCCTAACTGTATTTTACATTGGTTATTGATTAACATATCACTGAGCAAATCCTAACAAATGTTCTATATTTTAGAGAATTAACAACAAAATTAGAATAGAATGTAATGCAATATACAGTATGTACTTCTTTATTAACCAGCTGTCACATACGTATCCTATTGAAACATTTTTGCTGCATACCATCAGCTGCTACAGTATACAGTGAAGTTGGCGTCTTACCATCACTTGTGATGGTCTTGGCTTGCAAAATGTCAGCTTTCTCCAGCGTTAAC
Organism: Aphredoderus sayanus; assembly: GCA_027564795.1. NCBI lineage: Eukaryota > Metazoa > Chordata > Actinopteri > Percopsiformes > Aphredoderidae > Aphredoderus > Aphredoderus sayanus. Next base: position 21,477 of record JAODUG010015785.1, on the reverse strand, counting down.
TCATCGTGCTCCTGGGCCTGGTAGCTCTTAATGCACTGCACCTGCAATAGATCTGTGAAGAGAAGAGTTTTTTTTTAAGGAAAACAAACTAAGTTTCAGCAGTTGCTATGTTGATATTTGATGATTTTTAACAATCTCTGAACTGACCATCATTCTCATTGGCCTGCTCAATGTCTTTCAGTGGAGCAGATGGAAACATTGCCGTGATCCATCTTTGCTTCCCACTCCTAAATAGACAGAACAAAAATAATCATTGTCATCTGTATACAGTACATTTATAAAAAAGTTAATAAAAACAAAACGTGATTTGTAAATTCTATTCAGCCTATACTACATTGGACATACTTATTTTATATACTTATTAATACACATTTATTACACAGTTATTTGATGTGTGAATTTAAAATTCTTCTTTTTGTTGTTGTAGCCTTGTCCTTGAATTCCCTTGTAGTTGAAACAATGATTGCAAAAATGTTGTTGTTTATGTTTTTTTGTCAAGTGGCTGACACTCGTGAGCCCTGGCTGAGTTAAATTACCCCACCTCAAAACTTGATAACTCTTCATGGTTTAATGAAAAGAGAATTTAACTCTTCATGGTGTGACTCACTCAGTGTGGGCTTTGAGCAGGATCTGGTGTTTCAGCTGCTGGCCCTCACACAGCTGCAGGTGGAAAATGAAGCCAGAGATTCCATGGAGTTTCTGACTGAGGTCCTTCACTTTAAGCTCTCCTATTTTGGCATGGACAAACACCATGAACTTCCACGTGCTGTGGAGAAATGTACAAGAACAGCACAGGTCTAAAATTTAACACCTGAGTGTTCCTTATGTTTCCTCGCCCAAAAAGATCATTTAACCCTCATAATGTCCTCAGGGTCAAAATGACCCAAATCACTAGCTCTTTGTGGCAGATATAAGGCACTAAACCTAATTCTACAGCTTACACAAACATATGATGTGCACTGCTGGCACAACAAGATGTGACTTTGAAACCAGAGGACAACAAGAGGGTTAAAAGGCACAAAAAAACAACCTAAATACATAAAGAAATAATTAATAAACAAATAAATACACTCAGCAATGCCAATTGAAAAACATACAAATCATACACAATCAGATGGCGCTGCCGTGTGGTAAAATACTAGATTTCTGAGTACATTATGAGGGTTAAGTGGATCAGGCAGTGTTGGATAACCCAACACAACCTAGAAAGCTCCATACAGTTGGTAGGCAATCATTTTCAATCAGAAAATATTGATTCATGTATAATATCTCTTCTAGTATAGCACGAAGACGTGAGTGTGTCTTCGATCAGCCCAGATTTCTCATGCATGTTCAGGGCATGCTCTACAAAACTGTCACTTACCTTTTCACTGCTGTTAACACACAGCCTTCAATTGAGATGTACGAAATAATGTTTAGCTGATGTTTAATGTTATCAGATGTCCTTAAAAATATACGATTTGGACACCCGGCGGCGCCATATGATTGCGGATGAATTTCTGTGTTTTTTAATTGGCATTGCTGTGTGTATTTACTTCTTTATTAATGATGTCTTTATGGATTTGTGTTGATTTTTCGTGCCCTTTAACCCTCCTGTTGTCCTCTGGTTTCAAACACACCCCTTGTTGTGTCAGCAGTGCACATGATATGTGTGTGAAAGCTGTAGAATTAGGTTTAGTGCCTTCTATCTGCCACAAAGAGCTAGTGATTTGGGTCATTTTGACCCGAAGGACATCACAAGGGTTAAAGCAATACCAACAATTAATCACAGCAGAATCCAAATTTAATTGTACAGGGCCATAACACGTGGTAACACTGTGGTAACACTGTGTTGCGAGCAGATATCACGTGAGAATGTTTTTAAAGCCAACAATATTTTTTCAACTACCGTTTACATAATTCCACACTTGAGCGCATTGCACTAGCGAGCTGTCCCACTTCACTGGGTTGATTGCGCTCTCACTGCAAACCAACTGCTCTAGAGATCAATTGCAAATGCACCGAGACAATCTCCTCTAAGCAGTCTCTGCCCACTTGATTTGTTCCAAATCAGAGTGCGATTGCTGTGTTCACGTGCGCCCAAACAAACAGATCTTGGCGGGGGAACATTGCATGTTCCGATTCAACTGCTTCAAACGAGGGAGAAGTGAAAGCGCCCTAAGTTGCAAACTACAGTATGTTTGGCCATGGTGTTGAATAGCCAATATTGTTTGGCTGTGGCAGTTTTCTTGTTAATTATTAATTAGTTAAAACTCCTAAGCCAGCCCCACAGGAATATTATTAAATAGCAGTGTTGTTGATTGGCTCGTTTTAGCAGGTTGGTTGAATTGTGTATTCTTGCCTTGAGGTAATAGGGAAAGATTTGTACCCTCCCCCTCAGACCCTCCCCCTCAGAGGGTCTGAGGGGGAGGGTAAAGTATGTCACAATATTCTGGTGAAATGCTGCCACCTAATGGTTTGGAGCAGGTGGCCATTTAATACACAGCACCTTTAAAAGGTATCTAGTTTCTTCATGAGGCACTCACAATTAGTGATTTAAATACTTGTCTTGAGTGACTTTACAAGAGTGACTTAAATACTTGTTAAGTACAATCAAAACTCATGTGTGTATCTGTCTTCCTCTCCACTCACTCCTTCCTCCTAGACAGCAGAAGACAGTCATTGAACAGATGAAGATATACAGGCTTGGTAGGTAACTTGAGCTTGGACCCCGAGATGCTCATGGTCAGTGTGTCCACCTCCAATAGTTCACCGTGCTTTACCAACCAGCGAGACTGGGAGATCAAGGGAAATATCTAGAAGGAAAGGAATGACGTTCAGTAAAACCAAAGGTAGTTGATAAATAAGTCATAACATGATAAAGATAATAATACAATTACCTTGCCCTCAAAATTAATTTTCTTATTAAGGTGAATTAGCTCCTCCATCCTTTTCATAGATTGCACACTTGAATTACATTCTTTAATGATCTAGAAAGATAAATAGATAGATAATGATTGTACTCACACTGTAATTGTATTCATTGTAGTATTTAATATATTCAGTGCATAATTACCATTTTCAACTCATTAAAAGCTTTAGTTGCTGTGTCTTCATCTCTTGAGCCTGGTGTAGTTCTCTTTAAGATATTCTGAAAAGTGAAATTACCTTTTATACATCAGATATGTAGTATTAAATGTAGACAGCCACTCATTGTCACCTGTTTTTGTCTTTGCATTTAAGTGTCAATGGATGTTAGGTAGAGGGTAGATGGTAGGATGAATGGTAGGTAGATGGAAACCTACTAATAATTGTTTGGCTTTTTCATGTATGGTATACAGTACTACCCAATATAAGTTCTACATAATTTGATTCAAGTGCTAACACGACTGTAATGAAAATATATTCTTGTACCTCAACCAGCATTTTGAGTCGTGTGATTCTCTGAAACGGGAGGATTAGGAAGGACGTTAAAGGAAGTCTTTGGCAGATGGGATCCTCCTCTAAACGAGCAAGGATACCTGGGAATCGAGTGTTCTCCTGCCTGAGGGGACAAAGGCTGACATTTACAACTGGAAACAGATATTAAGACATAGCAGTGAGCACTCATTTTAATGTAGGGGAAATGATGAGGCAGAGTGGAGGTAAGTGCAGAGTGGCCAGTCAAGTAATTATTATTATTATTATTATTATTTTCTCCCAATGTTGATGTATTCTACACATAGTAGATGCTTACAATAAGCGTTGGTAGGTTTGCTCTTGGTAGGCCTGGTTAGTAACATAGGGCAGGTAGACCCTACGTAGTGCTGGGCAGTGATCCAGGACGATGTCACACACGTCAAAACGCAGAATGTCTTCCTCCAGCCTATGCTCCAGGTCCTGAAGGAATCTGGAAGCATTAAATAGTCAAATTAATTAAACATAAGTGCTTAAGATGTGAGGCTATAACAAGGGTCTTCAGGGGTAAGAGAGACACATTAGTGTCATATTTCTTTACCTTTCACTGACACCTTTCACTTCAGGCAACTTAGAAAAGAGCCATTGTTTGTCCTGCGCCCCTAGACACTCCCCAAGTTCCTGGGATAACATGAAGTGGTCCACCACAATTGTCAAACTACGAATGTAAGAAGCCTCGGATGTAACCAGCTCGAACTTTGCCTGTTAATGAGGGAATTATATATTTATATTCATCAGCACTATGAAGCAAGGAACTACTTAACCTCCTAAGACCCGAGCTCTTGTTTGAAATGCATTTTTATTTCACCGTTAAGCAGAATTAAGTATTATGGTATAGACAACACAAAATGTGATGTCAATGCATGTGGATGCCAGGTCTTTGGAGGTTAAAGTTATATTGAACTTGGTAAACATATTAAACCCTTAATTCTATAGTTTTCTTATCTCAATATAAATCCACAAAACTGATGTTCAGGTTATTACTACTGTATATAGCATACAATAATTATTTGTTCATCAAAAGTAATGAAACAAACTTCCATTGATACCATTGTTTATTACAAGCATGATACTTGTAATAGTATTCAATTGATACTGTATAAAGAGTTATTATGTACTGCGAATGAAGGATTATTACAAACAGTATGTGAATTTTTATTGATGTAAGGAAGCAATAGAGTAATGGGTCGAACAAAAGTTCAGTAGTGCATTAAAGCACTGTTAATGCAGCCAGGGGACAATTTGACAATTTTATTTCTTCTCAAGGTAGGTGGCTCTCTGCTGCATCTGTTGCAGACCACATATACTGTAAAGATATAAACCAGTAATGAACATGTTAGATGTTCTGTCCAACAGGTGCAAGATGTGTGACTGTTTCCTTGATAGGGGAAGCAATAAATTGGACTAAGATATTCACATTATGAAGCAATATTTTTGAAAACTTTAGTTTGAAGAAAATAAATTGCAAGAAACTACAGGTATTTGACTCTCCCCATGTTTTTGAGTATGTTATGTTACATTTCAAACAGCTGCTTGTCTTTACAGTCCTACTTTAGTATAAAGGAATCCTGTTATTTTACCTGAAATGTTACATTACCTCTTGTAATTTCCGTTCATCATTACTGAAATTGTCAAGTTGGCCACTGGTTCGAACGTCAGGGATGTCCTGCCACAGGGCAAAAGCTGAACCTCGTGATGAACGAAAGGAGCTGGATGGAGACAGGTTTGATGGAGATGGAATTCCGTCCGACCCCTCTCTAAGCCCCTCCTCCTCAATGCCTGGTTCTTTCCCTTGTTGCCTCTGGATCTCTCTGTTGATAGCAACATCGCTGTATTCCTGGTATAGAATCGCTGGAGAATAAAGGATAAAACCATGCAGCAACAATTTATTGAGAGCAGTTACACATTTTAGAGTAGACATTTAACCATCCTGTTGTCCTTATAATATCGTCTTGAACCACCAGATGGCGCCAACTGATTGTGTATGATTGTGTCTATCTATTGTCATTGCTATTAATTATTTCTTTATGTATTTGTGTTGTTTTTTCATGCCTTTTAACCCTCCTGTTGTCTTCGGGCATCAAACTCACACCTTGTTGTGCCAGCAGTGCACATCATATGTTTGTGTAAGCTGTAGAATTAGGTTTAGCGCCCTCTATCTGCCACAAACAGCTAGTGCATTGGGTCATTATGAGGGTTAAACAGATGCAAACAGTTAAATTGAGGTTTAAGTCAGTATTTAGGTTTAAATCAGTGTACTGTAGATACAGCATAGGCCATCAAGGAACAAATGATTGTAGAAACACTTACAGCTAGGCAAAAACCGAGACAATCGATTTGAGCTTGTAACTGTGGGCAGTGCAACCCAGTCTTCCTCTAGTGATTTCTTTCGCATTCTGTTGAGAATAGATGTGTTGTCATAAAATGGTTTCGTAAAGTTTAACTTAAATAATTGTTTTCAACCACTACTTACCCCAGTTTTGTGCGATGCAATCGATGTAATGGCATGCTGCTACTCTCACTATTGGGTAGAGATGGTGGCAGTCCGACAGGGCTGTGGGGGGCACTATCACTAGAACACCCTGAGCTGCGATGCTTATAGTTGGACTTATCTGCAGAAGAGGAGCAGTTAATGAGAAGGGTGTTTTAGGGAAGAGGCAAGTAGACAATACATAGAACATACTGTGTGAAAGGAATTGTAATAACCTGTAATTACATATGAATGTAATTGTAAACCTTGAATCTCCAGATGCTGGAGAAAGATTGTTGATATTTGAGCTTGATCAAAGCAGAAACACCTCTACCTTCAATGCTATAGAGTGCTCCCTCAGAAGCTCCAATACCCCCAAATTGGACATCCGTTGCTAAGGCTAGGATATTATAATGACTTGCATTCTACACCACTTTGTGTTCCAATATACAGAGCCAGAACTGTGTAGGAACATCTGATGTTTTTTTCAGTGTGCACAGAGAAAAGATGGAAGTTAGAGGACTGTGAGTAGATATTTGCTGAAGTTGACAAAGTGTATTAGCTTATAATCGCTGACTGCACGGTTAAGGAAGCTGTGACAATTTAAAGTTGCTGTAGCTTATTAGCCTGGCTCCACCCGACTATTGCTCTCAAAAACATTTTCTCTGAGGTTACTCATACTCTGGCAACCCTGTTTGCTTTAACATTCGCACAGCCACACTGGATGACTAACCAATCAGTGACCAGTGGGGGTGGCTTATTGCATTGAAGTCAAGCGTTTGTTTCGAAGCGTTTGTATCGCTAGAAGAAGCGATACAAACAGTTGTAGCAACACCAAATGGTTATATTAGCAACACTCCATTGGTGAACAATCACCAATGGAGTAGACCTTATTCACAAAGTGAATTTTGGGTATGGTTACACCAGATTAGTTGGTTATGGCTATTGGCTTTTATACTGCTCTAGGTTAGTTTGTGGATTAACCTAATAACCTAACATAGTACCCATTGTATTGGTAGTACTCCTTGCAGCTACTTACAGTCAGGGTTTGGGCTTAAGCTGCTGGGGCTCTGCCTATCTCTGGAAGTTACACGAGCAGACAGAGATTTACCCAGCTTCAGGGTAAAAGAGTTCTTTCTCTGGGACAGCTGCAGTCTGGATATTAGCTCAGAAGCAGAGAAACGCCGGCGTTCATTGTCCCCTTGATGAGATCGTGAAAATACACTTCCCCCTGTTGCCCCTGAAGTCTCTATGCTCGCATAGTCCTTTCCCATCCCTGGTATGGAGTCCTCTATTATCTGAAGGGGTTCATCTGTCAAAGTGAAGACAGTGTGACTGGATGATTCAAGGGCTACAGCATCTCCTGTTGGAGACATATTTGCTCTTGTCTCAAGTCCAATGGGGCTGTCCTCCAGGAAGGATGTGAATGGGCCTGGAAAGATGTAGTCTCCATCCAGAATTGGACTGCTGAGGGAATCGTCACTTGGAGTGTCTGGGGAATAAACTCGCATTTTTCGCCCTGGAAAACATTCAAATGGACAACATTACTAGATTTGCATAGAGGAATTGTTCTTTTTCTCACTTCTACAGCTTTAACCCTGTAAAAGACTCTATACTGTACTTACGTATAGACTTCTCTTTCAGTGAGCCCTGTGATATTCTTCTCTGTGGCTGGGCTCTGTCAGGGCTCTGGCACCCTGGGCCATCAGGAGAGGATGGAGAGCTGGTCAGTTGAGAATCCCAGGAATCTGTCTCTGTGTAGAGGGAGGACAGAGGGAATGACAGGGGAAGACTGAGGGCTGCGTGGAGGGGACGACAAACTGTGGTATAATGTCTCTCTGTTTGCTCCTCAGAAGACGTTTTAGTCCCAGAGATATTATGGCTTTCAGACTCAGTGTCAGCTACAGTGGTTTGTGAGTCTAAATTCAAGTCTGTTTCATGGGCACTTTCAGTATCATTCCTGTGACAACCATTTGATATGTCATTCAGTTCATTTAGGATGTGTTGGAAGCTGTTCTGTGGCGCGGAATGTTCCATGTACTGTGTTTCTAGTGTAATGCTTGGTCTCATGGGACCAAGGCCATTGATTCTGGGAGCCACTGGGGTTTGCAGCTCAATAAAAGCTAGCGTTTCTTGTTGGCACACAGCGACATGCTTGTGGTGACATGGCTGTAGGAGGGGGCCATCATCTCGGGCCTCACTCAGAGCCTGGGTCTCGCCTGAGCCAGGTATCCACATAATGGGGTTCTCTCCTCTACAACTAAAAATGTTAAGGTGGGGCTGGAAGTCAGGAAGAGGTGAGAATCCATACCCAGGTAGCATGGCTGAATGAATGCATGGGAGCTGCAAAACAACAAACAAGAAAAAAAAGTAAATTCAAGTTACAGAAAAAATCAAGACGTTTTTCATTTTTAAACCAATATTCCAACATATGTTTATAAATATATATATTTTAAATGTACTAGTAACCTGAAACAAATAACCTGAAACAAATATTCTTAGTCTTAGACTTACACAAAATCAGTACTTTTAAATAAATTAAGAAACCACAAATTCTCTAGCTTCTAAGCTACACGCCGCGATTTATACTGCAAGGGAAATCACTAGACGAGTGTCCTTTTAATGCTGACTACAGTAAACTGCTGATGTAAATACTATGTATATGTGAAATGTGTGTTGGGAGTTCACCGTCTGTTGCTTTAGGAAAGTAAACATGAGAATACTGGAATGTTTTGTCAAGGAATGAACACAATGTGTCTTCCACTACACAGCAACACAAAAGCATATCCAGCAATTAAATAAGGATGATAACACGTAACTCCTGCAAACAGTTTGGTTTTATGTTGCCAGGAGATTCCATGGACTTGATCAAGTGTTACACAGTAAGCGCTCAGTAATTATGAACAGTGAAAGCGTTGTTTCACAAACTCTAAGCCTATCAATTGTTGCTGCTGTTGGTGGTTAGAATAAACGGTCAGCCTTCTAATTGTTTTTTTCTAGCCCATATTAGCTTGGCACAGCTAGATGTCTGCTATGAAAATTAGCAAGAAAGAGGTTTGAAATATGTGACACTTGCAAGATGAGTCCCTCCACCAACCCTGTCTCAGGCGCATACATTGATACTTGTGCGTGTTTGTGTGTTTCCTGAGCTGTGTCTTCCTGCCTTAATTAAAGACTGCTTCACATATGACTGTCAGCCCCTGTACTTATCTATAGCCACACACACACACACACACACCCACACACACAGCCCCAGACAGAGCATCAAGTACACCATGCAGACAGAAGTGCACTCTCACCTTGCACCACTAATCACTTATGGAGGCTTGTATCCCTGTCAGCCAGTATGGGGCATGCAGTTACACACCTCTATGACAGGCTGTTCATATTGAACTCTGTTCTATTGCTTCCTTTTCTTCAACAGGTCATTTAATGCAATATTCAACTATTACACACACACACACACACACATAAACACACACACAACGCACGCACACACAGACACACACACCCAAACAGAAGCTTAAACGTGCACATGTGAACACACACATGCAAAGACACACATGCATAGTAATACACACAAACATATGTTGTATATACACAAGCACACGTATTGCATGGATGCATGTGTGTGTGTGTGTGTGTGTGTGTGTGTGTGTGTACATGTGCACTTACACACCCACAAACTTGCATACCCGATTATTGATACCATGCATGGCCTTCCTAAGCAAAGAGGAAAGCTGCCTGCTCAATTCCATGTCTCTCCCTGTTCCTCACTAACACACACATACATTACCACGCACAAAGACACGCACATACACATGCACACACTGTACCGGCACAAACGGTTAGCTGTTCTGTGTTGTAGACAAAGGCAGCCTTTATCTGTGCAACTGGGGCCAGCAGCTCAGAGCCCTAGACACCTGAGAAGCTGTGGGAACTGCTTATGCAGCTATACGCCCAGACACACTCAAGTGATTCACTTATATAGTGCAATTCTCAATCAATGTACTGTATACGCATCCAGACACAGACACAAAATATGACGTGATGACAACCAGGTTCATGTTTTGGTTTTGGTTTTTAACAGCAGAGGGTTTCCTGCTTTGCTCTGAAAAAAACATTGCTGAGCATGGTTAACTTCCCAACCACATCCTGATAAACTGGTTATTTTTCATCCAGCACCCACAGCAGTATTAAAATCAACACGCTATTTGTAGGGAAATTAGTTTAGCTCCACATTTGACCAAGAAACCTTATGGTTTCTTTTTTTTTTTTATGAACAAAAGAAAAATTATAATCCCTCTACAATAATTTGCTAAAATATAAAAGCATCTGAGTTTAGTTTAGCTCCACATTTGACCAAGAAACCTTATAGTTTCTTTTTTTTTTTTATGAACAAAAGAAAAATTATAATCCCTCTACAATAACTTTCTAAAATATAAATGCATCCGATTACATGCGTGCATTCCTTATGTCGGTACAATTTTATCATGTCATTAAAAATTCAATTGGATAGACTTATAATTTTCCTTGTCATACTAGGGTGTTATTTGTGAGTGTTATGGACTTTACCTCTATGGTTTCCCCCCTGTAATTTATCTAGGCTGCTCTAAGACAGCATGTCTGCATATAGAAGATAATGAATGGTACTATGGAGTAGTTTTTAATAGTGTGAACCTTTATTTTATTGGAATATTTTGTCATCTTCGAGACTCAGAATGATCCTTTAATTGACTGTATCACGTAAATCAACAGATCAACCAAACGCTGATTCAGCTTTATGAAAGACCAGAATGTTGTGTAATCACATAATTACATTTTGTTTGATGTTTTCCAAAGGTAGGCAAAGGTGTACGAACAAATGTGTTCATTGTTTGAATTGTTTGTGGTTTTATAGCCCTATTTCTACACAGCCTTTGTTTCAGTGCTGACTAGCTATATTTTCAGTTGAGTTAAGATGTGCAGAAACATTAAAGTAAAATGTTATCATGGCTTAGAAAATCTTGCAATAAGTGTTAAACACGTGTTGAGATTGCATTCCCCCGAGCATCTTTTCTGTAACCCAAAGTCCAATATGTTTGTTCAGACTGGCCTGTCTTAATGGTGTGGTGTCACCAGCTCATATGTATGTGTGAGGCCACAGTTAAACTCGGTCACATCAGACCACTAATTGCCTAGCAGTGGACTAAAGGACCCAGCACTGTCTGCAAGACATGACATAATTTGGAGTTGCTTCTGGGAATGCAGTCTATTGTTTGTTTTCCCTCAATGCTGTGAGAGGAAAGTCTTGGTTAACTTGCCAAAGAGTAGTAAATAGAGAACTCTCTTCTGCCTTCAATTTGAATTGTAATAAAGAGACAAAAAAGCTGTCCATATAGTGTTGGCCTTCCTAAATATAACATTAAACATTACTACCTTAGTTACTAGTAACTGTTCTTATAGGTACACTATTTTGAATTGTGTGTGCTCAAACACACTCACATGGTGGTCTGGGAGAGGATATATGTCCATCTGATGAATGGGCGTGCCTGAACTCAGTTGTGTACATAATTGTACTCTTACCCATTCATTTCTAATGACACCATAGGTGTACAAAAGTTAAAGAATGTAATAAAAATGTTTCTAAATGTAATAAAAATGTTTCTAAATGTAATAAAAATTATCAAAATATATTTTATGTGTTCAGATGCACTGTGCGAACAAAATCATGGCGCATTATAGTAATCAGATTAAATTATTCGTAATTGTCAAAGAGAAAACTATAAAATCTATCAAATTTGACCGGAACACAACAGGTTTAAAATACACAAAAAGGCTGTATATACTGTATAGCCTACAACATACTGTAGGTACTGTAGGCCTACTGTGCTAAAATATATGCCTGCTTATGCAGGCTTTTTATTGTTTATTTATAAACAACTGGTAAGTTGTCATACAGTATGTATATTTTTAGTATGGATTAGCCGAATGTTTGTTATCTGTGCGGTATCTATCCAACTTCGATAACTGTTTGGTGCAGCTGTCCATTGAGCATGCAGTTTTCATGTGATAGGTGCAACTCTCGGTTAAACTCCCCAAACAAACATGCATAGGCCTACCATTGATTGAATTGCCTAATTACATACAAAGGTCTATTAATCCAGCCTGAATTAATATAAAACAATACGATGATCTATTAACTGTGTAAACCTTATGCCCTATTCAACATCAGTATTAGCCTACTTGAAATCTAGATGAACTGAATAGTTATTTTAAAATGTATTAATTAACAAATAAACAAACTATTTGCTCATTACCAGAATGTTTTTTTATCCTTGTGATGTCCTTAAATATATCGCATCGTGCCACCATAGGGCGCCATCTGATTGTGTATGATTGTGTGTTTTTTAATTGCCATTGCTGTGTGTATTTATATATTTATTTATTATTTCTTTATGGATTTTTATGTCTTTTAACCCTCCTGTTGTCATCGGGTTTCAAACTCTGTCTGTGTAAGCTGTAGAATTAGGTTTAACGCCTTCTATCTGCCACAAAGAGCTAGTGATTTGGGTCATTTGGACCTGAAGGACATCATGAGGGTTAAGGCTGCGTTCACACCTTCTTTTTGTGATTAAAAGCATATAACAAAAAATAATACAACATTTTCTACGGTACCGGTACAGTCCTCATTATATTTTCAGTTGCTTACGGTTGTTATGGGAAATACCAGGTCTCACTATGTCGCTTGTGATTGGTCAACTGTCAAAAAAGTAGATGACATAGAGCGTTTTTAAACTGAAAAAGTGAAGCAGAGAACTGCAAAAAATAGCGCCTGCGCCAGTACTTAATTTAAACGCTCATGCCGCATTTTAAAACCGGTCAGCTCCATAAGATTATAATGTAAAAATGAGGCCAACAGCAGTAAAAAATAAGTTAGGTGAACACAACCTTAGGTTATTGCTTGTTAATCTGCTTGATATTAAATGTTGGTTTATATCAGTTGACAGTTTAGATACATCCTCAAAGTCTGGACTCTAGTCCAGTTCTGGACCAAACCACAACTGTCTCTGGAGTCTGAGCAAATTATACTTTTTATACGTAGGCTTTAGTATTTGTATCTTCTGTGAGACATCGCCACGATGCAACAAGTCTCAATTCTCTGCTTTCTCTGTTTTCTCTGATTTCTCCACTGCAACTGATGCTCAGAATTTCAGACTTGTTTCAGTATGAAACCAATTCTGCTTTGGTTTGGTCCAATAGCATTCAGCGATGGGTTTACACGTGACTGATTGAGAGTTGGCAGTGCAGCGATCATCAACTGTTAGCTTGTAGCTACTATCGTAGATTTCATGTTTGATTAAATGTTAAAATAAATGTTCAAAGATAAGTTTCTGGACTAGTGGAGAGGTGAGAGAAAGAAAGCAGCAGTTGCAGGCTGACATGTCCACCAAATGGTTTTTTTCTCACGCCAGCATTATTTTTCATTTGATTCCAATTGGAGTGCTGCTCGTTTTTATCACGCCAGAGCATTTTTTGGAGTTGAAAATCTTTCAACTTTGGAGGAAAGGCTGTGCCCATCACTGTTCATAGCTGTCTGTAGACTACCAAATGACATCCATGAAACTACCACAATATGGCCAACATTGCAAATGATATTATTTGTTGATTTATAAACTAGCCTTTCTACTTGCAACATAGAATTTTCATGGACAATCTGTATCATAGCAACCAAAGCATCGCTGAAAAATGCTGTGCTTCCAAAGCGCTCCCTAGCGCTGCCAGTTGGGCTTTTTCAGCACAGCGCCTGGCGTTTTCATTGGAGAAAAAACACTTTGGTTGACACGCAGCCTAAGATAATGTTGGCACCCTGTGAGCATGGCTAAGAAAATTAAATTATAGGTACACTATTTTGAAACACCTGTAACCATGTAACAATTATTGTTACAGGGTTCCTCTGTTTATTCCTTTAGCACCCCACTCTCATATAGAGAGGTGAGCTTCCCGGAGGAAAACGGGGGTGTGTTACCCACATTTTTTTACACATGGGTCCAACCTAATCCTATTCCCTAACAAGGGCAGCAACCCCTGTCCTAGAAGATGCATACTGACAACATGGCTTAGTTTCACACAAATCACTGGATATGTACTAGGCACTTTGTGGACACACCCTGAATGGATTGTGTGCACGCATATGTGTGTGTGTGTGTGTCTGTCTGTCTATAATGGAAATCAACACCTTCCTTGACCCTTCAAGACCCTGGCCGGCTGAGGGTGATTGCAACTAACAGAAAAGTTCAGCTCAAACAACTATATCTCATTTACAAGCCAAAAAAAAAAGGAGTAATCTCTCAAGTCAACACCTGCATTCTGTGGAACTTTAAAAACACAGAGACTGTTAGTTTAGACCATCCGTTCTCTACCCTCATGATGTCCTCTGGGCCAATATGACCAAACGCACTAGCTCTTTGTGGCAGATAGAAGGTGCTAAACCTAATTCTACAGCTTACATTACACAGACATATGATGTGCACTGCTGGCACAACAAGGTGTGTTTGAAACCTGAGGACAACAGGAGGGTTAAAAGGCACAAAAAAACACAAATACATAAAGAAATAATTTATAAATAATTAAATACAGACAGCAATGAAAATAAAGAGATATACACAATCAGAAGACGATATTATAAGGACAGCAGGAGGGCTAAACTATGGGTCCCGACCCAAATTGGGTCGACAATGCGTTAATTGTGATGAACTGATCCGATCCGAAATATCAAATATTAAACATGTTCAATAGTTATGTTTCGAAATCCTGTAATGTGGGGGGAACGGCAAGGACAGCCGAGTATGCAGGCAGTTGACATCATGTGGGAAAGACGATAACCAATTGGGAGCCACACTGGCTTAAAGCGATACCAACAATTAATCACAAGTAATCACAACATAAGCCAATTGCAGCAAAAGTAGAAGTTTGTATTTTATTGCAATTACAGTTGCGATTTCGTGCTGTACTAACCCTTCATTCATTGTGGATACATATGGCTGGTTATCAAAAAGTCATACCTGTTCCACCATAGGTCTACCGGCTATCCCTATGATTCCTGGGCTATGTGACCACTGCTGCCATGCCGATGTTGAAGCAAACAACCCCCGGTATTCTTCAGTCTGAAAGTCTTGAAAACACTGGAAAATAATAAAGGGCTTCTGGTTCAAACAGATATGGTTGTACCACTGTACAACCATATTGCTGTATAGCTAACCAGAAACAATATTGTGTCCGACAGCTCAATGGCTGCAAAGCCATAGCCTATAACACTATGCGGAAGAGGCGATGGGGTGAGCAGTGGCTCATTTGCATTAAGAAAAAGTCAACAAATGTTTTTTGAGGGTAGGTTAAAAATGGGCCTAATATAGTGATATTTCATTATATCTACTGTATGTGGTATTTTCACATAAGCATATCAAATACACTGCATTGAGACCTCTATAAACTGTTAATAAAAGGGGGAATGGAATGTTCCCATTAATGTTGACATTGACATCATAACATCATCATTGAGGGCCCATTCACATTGATCTGTTTGCTGGTCCGAATCAGTTCGAATTTGAGTGAGATAAGTAAAATGAATAAAATAAACCACTCAATGTAACCTGAACTTTCCCATAGGATTGATGAAGTGGTTGGACATTTGATCTCTCTGGACTCATGCATTAAGGTCAATAACAAATGGAACATTTTCTATTTGTGTGTCTTATGCATTCTGATAGTAGGTTGGTTTATGTTCTGGTTCAACCCAATTCTAAAGGACGCAGCTGGGTTCTCTGTACTCAAACTGTCAATCTGAACACTTTTCATCATCTGCCATTAAAGTCGGCAGAGGCTGACCAAGTCTCCAAATAAACTGATGATGCAGCTCTTGCACAGATAGCATTTACATGTAGCTATTCCTTGCAATGTTTTCACACACTCTGCTTCATTTTCCCACCCTTTTTTCTTTTCAGCCCCCTCCTACCCTTTCTGTCCTTTATTGTCAGGACAGACAGGTATGGACACGTCATCCAAATTGGCTGCTTGTTGTTTTGAAATGTGATAGGGTAAAAGTTAAACACACCTAGCAAGCTGACCATGCAGGATACCTGTGAAAACAATTTCACTCTAACTTGTAGTTAACAGCATAAACTATTAAACAAAAACACATCAGTATTAAAGGTGAATGTATGACATTAATCAGAATTATTAATGCAACAATTTCTGTCATGTGTAAAGGCCAATGCCCACTGAAAGCACCAATGAGCATCAAGATATAGAGTTTTTTTTATCGGGTCAAGGCTCCGCTGTCTAAAATCTTTAGACAGATGTGCAAGCAACGCTACCAGGAAAGTCTTTTTCACACAGAGCCTTCAAGCTGTTTCACGACTCTTGAAGTGGACATTCCATCTCCCTTTCCATATGTTGACATAGTTTCTCTAGGTCTCAATGCAATGTATTTGACATGGTTATGTGGAAATACCACAGATTATGTGGAATAGCACCATATTATCTCCATTTTTCAATTTTCTCAGGTAACAGCTTGCTTTAAATCCAAGCCACTACTCACACCGCCCTCACTTCCGTGTTGTGTGCTTATGTAAGACTATGGCTTTGCTGCTGTTGAGCTGTCGGAGACAATACTGCCAAAGCGTTACAACCATGTCAGTTTGAATCAGAAGCCCTTTTTTATTTTCCACAGCATTTTCAAGGAGTTATATTGCACATTAACCCTGGTAATGTACTCAGAAATCTCGTATTAGGCCACAAGGCGGCGCCATCTTATTGTGTATGATTTGTATGTTTTTCAATTGGCATTGCTGTGTGTATTTATTTATCTATTTATTATTTCTTTATGTATTTATGTTGTTTTTTTGTGCCTTTTACCCCTCTTGTTGTCCTCGGGTTTCAAAATCATACCTTGTTGTGCCAGCAGTGCACATCATATGTGTGTGTAAGCTGTAGAATTAGGTTTAGCGACTTCTATCTGCCACAAGAGCTAGTGATTTGGGTCATTTTGACCCAGAGGACATTACGAGGGTTAAATTAGCCTTGCTGTTCAAATTAAGGATACGGGAGGCAGAATATGGGATCAACACCGGCACGGCAGCAGCGGTTACACTGCCTCTGAATCATGTGTAGGGACAGCCATTACAGTGGAACAGGGACAGGGGTGTGACCTTTTGATAACCAGCTCTATATACTCTATATATCCATACAGAATGTATTATTTCATGAATGAAGATTTACTATAGCATGAAATTGCAGCCATCCTTGACCACTACAGGAGGACAGATTAACCTAGGCTAGGCTACTGCTAGCACTTTGGCAAACATAACACAATTAGGTTATTAAACAAGAAATGTTAAAGTTAAACAAAAAGATAGGCTATCTTTGCTGATATCACAGAATGATAATGTCAGTCTTTATAAATGGTTACTGAGCAGTAACCATTCGTAACCAGTCAGTTTTTGGCAGAGACACCTGCCTTTAGTAACTAGCAATTCTTAGGTTATGTAAAATAAATTTCTAGTCAGTTAATTTTACTGAACAATAGCCTACATAACATAACGTAGTTATTGTTGTGCATGTGCACGCTTGTGATACCCTATGCTGACTGTCATGGACAACATATGACTCAAGTTAAGTTTATGTTACGGGAGCCTTATCAAGAGATAGGTTTGAGATTTAGTCATTTTTAAGTCTTGAACATTAAACCTTTACCTACGATATGCGTACTGGCGATTTATTTCACTTCCTTGTAGCTTGTATAGCCTATAGTATTTTGCTGAACACTACATCAGATGACTATGGGCAAAACACATTGTGAGCACACATAACCTTTTTTCAAAAACATTTTGTTTTTCATGGAATGACCCCTTAATAACATTAAGAAATAACTGTTCACCATACTCTACCTTCAACAAAAGTAGCATTTAACCAATAAAAAAGGTGCCAAGAAAGAGAAAGCAGAGGGTATATACAGTACACTATTTACATGTTATAGCCTACATATAGCACCTTTTACACTACTTCAGGGAAGTTATCACCCATTACCTCACATCCATAAAATAAGCCCACCATTATTTGTATATATGGAACTTCACCCATACAAATATCACTTAATAGAATACACTTAAACTTAAATAAATGGTCTCTAAATTGACCGTCAATTATCCATACTACCCCACTATCATATGGAGCAAACCGATAAATACAGTATTTCGATAAAATACCTAATGTTTCCACAGTACATCCTATTGTGAGCATGCGTATGGAGGGACTGACATTGTTATAGCCAGCCCGAACCTGCAGCACAAGTTCTGCTGCTGAACCCTGGATTACCTGCAAGGAGAAACCAACTGACATGTACAGTAATACAATTCAACTGGATGTGTGTTCTCTGTAACTGTTGTTAAGTGACATTTCTAACACTTTTAATACTAAAGAAATGTGTAAAAACATTTTAATACTGTTAGACTGGAGACAAGTTCATGTCCAACTTGAGAATTGCCCAACCCCCCAAATAAGCCCCTTCGGCACACGCAGACACTTTTCCACATTCCCTGAATGACTAGACCTCTGTCATTCCTGCGAAATTGCCCACTAAGCCAAAGCACAAAGCAACTTAACTTTGCAAAAGCAAGAGCTACAATTATGTACTATGAAGGTCACTACTATTTGGGTCACTAGCTCACAAGGTAACACAGTGGCTCTCCCTGCTCAAGAAATATCACTATCACCTGTCTGCGTGTGTGTGTGTGTGTGTGTGTGTGGGGCGGGGGTGGTGTTTTGGTTGCATGCAGGTACGATTTGCATGGGAGCTTGGCTGGGCTGGGCTGGGGTGGAGAGGGGTGTTGAAGGAGAGAGGGGCGAGGCATCCTGTGTTGGAACACTGCACTGACACACACACACACACACACGCACACACACACACGCAGACAGTGTCTGAGCAGCAGGTGAGGCGCAGGTGCTCCCCAGACACAGAGGCGAGGGGAAGGAGAAGGGGAGGGGGCAGAGGCAAGCAGTGTTAACCTGTAGCTATAAATCTATGTGTGATACGTGTGGGACAGAAACGCCTGCATACCCTTTGCATTAAATACGCCGCTCAAACAACGCTCCATATCATTATATTAAACTGTGTTAATGGTTCATTGCGTTGTGTTTACACTGCGTGCAGGTCTACACTGTAAACATGAACACATGCAGTACAGTTTGCTTAAAGGCACTACAGGGGATTTTGTACAGTGCCTGCGCAAATGCCGTGTAGTTGTATTGAAGAGAATGAGATGAGTGCAAAATGGGTGCAATATATTATATATCATATAGTTATGCTAATACTACAGGTATACTAATCATTAATTGAGGTTACAGTCTAAGCCGCAGTTACAGTACAAAGTAGACAGATAGGTAGTGTGACATATATGTCTTTATTTGCCTTTCACAGCCATAATAATAAAATGATAGTGAACATTACCCCAAGGTCCCGCATTCTTCTGACCGTCTACAGCAAGGTTTTGAAACAAAATAAATACCTTATTTAGCTTGATCATGATTTGTTCAGGCATATAGTAGCTACCAAAGCACAGGTGGTGCCATCACAACATATTAAATCAGATAATCCAGAAAGTATACCCACGGCTATCCATTTATGTTTCAGCCAAAATATGCACTTCCAGACATCTAGTCACACAGACAGCCTCAGACACACACACACACACGCACACACACACGCATACACACACGCACACACACACACACACACACACACACACATGACAGCACACTTAGTCATCAGGATAGGAGAGAAGACTCAAAGTTAGTCTGAGGCAATGTCCTGGAGTTTAAACTATTCCTCCTGTATTATTAATGATTTTTAAAATCAATTTAGACAGGGCAGGGTCCTACAGGTGGGAAGGAAAGAAGGTCATATTGTGTTCTCAAGTAAAGAAACCCATGATGTCACCATCACATTGTGTATTTACCTTTAGCAAAAGCCAATGTCGTGGACCAATGGAAGGCTGTGTGCAGTGAGATGTGTGTAAGAGAAAATGACATACACTTAATACTGTTTTAGCTAACTATGTTCTGCTCAAATAAAATTTCACATTTAATTAATGTGGAACGTTGAATGAATATTACTTTAGTTAGCAAGAAAAATGTATTATATTACATGCATGCAATATTGCATTATGTCCAGCTTTGTACAAATACAACTTGTGGAGCTATGACATGCACCTGTGCCCATGCCACACACACACACAAACACACGCTACAAACTGACTAAACAATATAAATCTTAAATCTAGGTATGTGCTTGATGGTACACTGTAAAATAACAACACTTATTTGTGATCAAATTAAGTAAAAGGTATTTTTTACAGAGATTGAGCCTGGCAGAGACATGTATGTGTTAAACAATGTCCTTAATGTGTCCTTACTATGAGTGTACTGTAGGCCTACACCAGTGCCATATACAGTTTTTTAACAACCACTCATCCAACATACTCCAGACATGCGCTTACCTGCCCTACTCTGCAACTCACTGTAACCATCACACTCAAGTGCTGGGCTTAAACCGCCTCAGATCGCTCTTCAATGCTTCAAGGATCACAGCACATTGTAGATGCAAACAGTGACTCTTCCAATGGAATACATTAACAATGAAGCTAATGTTTCAGTTGGGGATTGAGCGTCTTAACTTGTGCTTACGCGAATATCTGCAGATTATGTTATCGTAGCCTGAGCAACCTGCTGTTGACCTGTTATGAACTGACAGCGATAAAACCCAGCAGTCATATCACCTCTATTTCCAACACTGAGAGTTCACCATCCACTTTTAAATGTAAATATTTTAATTTCATCATGAACTGTAAAAAGAGGCCAGTGTTGACAGTGTCCTCTGGCTATGTCTTGTTTTTGCCATACACTGTCAGAGAAAAGGCAGTGCATGAATTATCTTTTTCCAAGCGTAGACACTCAAACGTGCTGCTGTCACACAAACAACACAGCTCAATGTTCACTACCAACTGCGAAATCCTCAACAGAACAGCTACTGACAATAGCATGGAATACATTAGACCTGATTTCAGCATTTAAGCAATCCTTTCATGTTAATGTTAGACTACTGGAACATTCTATAGTTCTCTTCCAGTACCTCATTCGTGTCAGTAGATTATGTGCTGTCCGGCAGCTGACAGCAGTGTGTGAATCCAGGCTGTCCAGCGGTCAGGGTGAGCCAGTATACTATCCATTGCAGCCTTGTGTTCCTCAGGGGTTCTCTCTGCCCTCTTTACTCCTATTTGTGTTTCCACTGTGCATTTTCTGCAAATCCTGTCAGATGTGAAAGGAGTTAAAGCTGTCGTCCTCCTCCTTCAACAGCTTCTATTTCTTGTGTACCACAAAACACAAGTCAGGGGAAATGGAGGGGAAAAAAATCACTTGCTGTTCTGTGAGCTCCCTACAATGCAGATCCCTTTCTAAGCGCCTCTTCTCTCTCTCTCTCTCTCTCTCTCTCTCTCTCTCTCTCTCTCTCTCTCTCTCTCTCTCGCTCTCACCCCCAC
>JAODUG010015775.1:0-23256 GCA_027564795.1 Aphredoderus sayanus | reverse complement strand
TGTGGCAGATAGAAGGCGCTAAACCTAATTCTACAGCTTACACAGACATATGATGTGCACTGCTGGCACAAGGTGTGCATTTGAAATCCGAGGACAACAGGAGGGCTAAAAGGCACAAAAAAACAAACAAAAACATAAAGAAATAATTAACAAAATAATAAATACACACAGCAATGACAGGAGAACCACAAAATCATACACAATCAGTTGGCGCCATCTGGTGGCATACTACAATATAATTAACCATCCCGCTGTCCTAAGGCATTTCAGCAGACTACCAGCAGAGGGAGCCAACCGCAGAATGTCATGTCCGTGTTGTGGTTGGCGCCCGCATTTTGACCCATAGGACAGCGGGAGGGTTAAGGACAACAGGAGGGATATACACACACACACACACACACACACAAATAGTAACATCATACGTAATGACAATTTCCTTTTAAAACGTCTGATGAATGTAGGGAACATTACTGTAAGAACATTCAGTTTTCTGATTGTTTTAATTTAAACTCTACATAGCTCTAATAACTGTGTTCAAAGAGTGCAGACAGCACTTCCCGCATTCATAAACTAATCTATTGGGAGATATTGTGAAGAAGCCTTGTCAAAGTGCTCAACACCCACATAGTTCACAGGATTCAAATCACCGAAACCTAAAAAGGCATCAGCCCTCCAGCATCCTGAGAATCAGAGGCTTGTTGGGAGCACTTGTTCCACGTGTGTGTTCAGCAAGCCCTCAGCCATTCATTCTGCTCCACAAATGTTGCAATTGCGACCGGGAATTGTAAGCAGCTGTGACACCACACATATTCCATAATCGACAGTTTGCTAGTGTACGCTTACTGTAACAATTCTAACTATTTCTTTTAGCTGTCGACCTCCATGACTTTCAGGTATGTAGCTTAGAAAAAGACCAGTGTCTCTTTGGTTTATTGTGGTTTCATTTGTTATTACTTCATTGGTGATGTGTTTGTTAGGCTGTGTTTCTTAAGGTCAGAACAAATGTGTCTCCATGATATACTGGTTAGAAATTCATGTATACTCATATACAGTACGGGCCAAAAGTTTGGACACACCTTCGCATTCAATTGAATGCCAAACTTTTGGCCTGTACTGTATACATTAACTTCTAACCAGAGCGCAAAATGAAGATAAACTGAAACATTTATTATAGTTAAAGAGATACACTGTACATTTTAATACAAGAGAAGCGGCGTCTGCTTCCGGTTATTGTCACAGACAGTTAAGGACCCAAATCATTGTCTTGGTCTATTGGTCACATTTAACTAACAAGTTATCTTATTTTCTCACTTTTCGAAAGCTGTTAGAATGTGGAGGAAAATGTGTGCCAGTTGCCAGCACTTAAATGCTTAGTTCCCCCAGGACCACCCATGCTGAAAATTAAGAACTTGGTCAGTGCAAGTGAACGCAATGACATAAATAAACAAAAACAGAAGGAAAGGGAACAGTCTTCCCACTTTTCTTAAATGCAGGATTCACCCCATATTTACTGTAAATGTTTAAAACAAAACACCAGTTATATGTCTTCCCTATAATCACATGTAGTTTCCTTTTGACCTGTGATTGAGTTGGAGAGTCGGCATGTACAGTATCTTAAGACGCCTCCCTTAGTTCCGGCAAAGACTCTTCACTAGAAAACAAGTTCCCGGTTTGTCTTGGTATTTTCTCGCAGCGGAAATGTAAGCATACACTGAGGGCTAGACTTATGCATCATCAATTTATTGTAAACAGGTTCATTATCTGTCCAGCCCAACGGAAGTAGCCTTTAGAAACATCCTCTCCATGACCTTAGGCGGTCTTTCTGTGGAAGTTATCATATATTCACTATGGTGGCGTTATCTCATCACCACCATGTGAAACAGTAGGTAACACTGCATGCCTGGGAGCGCATCATCCATACACACAGTAGCCTAGACTCACTAAGCTTGTCTGTTTGGTCAGGATGATTAATCCAATTAGTGAATCATCTATTTCAATGTATTAATCACCGTAGTTTGTTTATACAGATTAGAAGACAGTTAGTATATCTGGAATGCCTCCATCATAAACCAATGTGACTTCTGTCTTTCTAACTAAATGCCTACAGTATGTAGCTCCCATCACATATAACATTTTAAATCTGAGGTAAAGCATTGATGATGCAACCCATTGTTGTCCACATTAGACCTTGAGCAAGGCACATTGCGTATTCTACATTATTAAATAGAAAAGGATGCTCATAATGTTTTTGAGGGAATAGTGTGCAAGCATCCAGAGCTGCCCAAGTGGGCTGGGAACCAACAGAGCTCCTCAAGAAGACTGAGCAATTACTGTAAAACCAGTATGACTCACGTCAATCAACGATAATGACAGGGACTGGTTTAGGAGCCACAATATGCTGCATTGATATCAAGTTTCTGACAGCCAGGAAGCTAGCAGACACCTTGCACATAAGCTATACGTGTATCTATTACATTAGGTTGTGAGAATTATCTTTTTGAGTGAGTAGCCACTTTGTATACAGTACACTGGTGAGACAAACATTATGTACTGTACACCCACATAACTACACCACATGCCAAATTCTTGGATATATTAGAGGGAAACAGTCTGTTCTGGTAGTAAACATGTTGGATGCGGAAGCCACCGGAAGAAATGGGCAGATATGAAGACCTGACTGACTTTTACAAGATGACTTGATCGGAGCACCAAAATGGCAAGGCTCACGGGTGGATGACCAACCGAAAATATGCTTCAATTGTGTGCCCTCTACGTGATTTCAGAGTTGGAATGACTAGCGGGGTCAGGCAGAGGAATTATTCCAGTGACACCATATTTCAGACAAGGGACATGAAACTATGGCAGGCCAGACCATAATGATAATACACTGAGTTATACAACTCCCTTAGTCTTACGAGAACCAACAACAAAAACTGGCAGGAATGCGACAGTCATGGGTGTATGAGATGACTTCAATGACACTTTTATACAAGGAGAGTTATAATAGAATATCAGATTTCAAGACAACTCATCAAAGAGTTGTATAGAAACACTGGCTAGATAATCACGCACTAGCCATGACTAATGCGTGTCCTTCAGTTACTGTATCCATCTAAACTCACATAAGTAATAGAATATAGGTCAATATAAATAAGGTGAACATTAGTATATGAAATTTCTTAAAAGCAGGTGCCATGACAAATATAGTTTGTTTTTCTCAATCATGTTTGTAATTAAGGTAAAAGCCAGGTTATTGGTGCAGGGGAATTAACAGTCTATACATGCTGGGCAGTTAAAAAACATGAACAGTTCTGCACAATCACATGGTTGAAAGAAGAAAAAAAAACAGCCACCACTTCTGTTTTTGGGGGCCTACACTAATATCGAAATGTGTACTACTAGTTAATCAGTATTACCCAATAAGGAATTGCAGATTTTATTAGTCTGTACTATGAGATTGTACTAAGAAAAATCAATTCCTATACTAAGAAAGGCTTTCCTAAGAATTGCCTTAATGTAATGTATTTTTTGGGTGTATGTAACATGAAAACATTTGAGAACCGTGGCCTATCCTGTGTGCAGTTCACTAGAATAACGTGTATCGTTTCCCCTTGTCAAGTTTTATATTTGGTTTCCCACAAAGCTGGAACCTATGGAGGTCATAAGGGTGACACATTTCCACATATGCCAGCAGAACCAGTTAGGACTGGTCCGTACAAGGGCATTTTGGCAGATAACATGGAAACCTTTTCAAAAAGAGTCTGTGCCCAACATAAACAGTCTCAGTGGATTATTATCCAAAAATAAAATTAGGATTGTATTTGTCTGCGATTTTAAAGATACAATTACAACTAAGAAATTAAACGGACTGGTAGTAAAATATTTTCATAGAATGATGCAGAAGGACTGGATATTAATAACCCTCCTGATGTCCTCATATCTTCTTATGCCACCAGATGGCACCACCTGCTGTGCAGATCTCTTTGATCTCAGTTAGAATGGCAGCCTTCTATCTGCCACAAAGAGCGTTGGGTCAGTTTGACCCAGAGGGCAACAGGAGGGTTAATCCTCATGATGGCCTCTGGGTCAAAATGACGCAAATCACTAGCTCTTTGTGGCAGATAGAAGGCGCTAAACCTAATTCTACAACTTACACAAACATATGATGTGTGAAACCGGATGACAACAGGAGGTTTAAAAAGGCACTAAAAAAAACAACACAAATACATAAAGAAATAATTAATAAAGAAATAAATACACACAGCAATGACAATAAAAATAACCATACAATCATACACAATCAAATGGCACCCTCTTGCAGTTCAAGACAATATTGTAAGGGCATCACGAGGGTTAAACATTCAGATCAGTCCCACTTACAACTGACATAGGATTTGACCGTATGAACACAAACAGCCTACCAGATATGGAGTCATCACCATCACACTTAAAATACATTGCTCCTTTACCATATGTGTTGTACAACTAGGTATCCTGGACAGTTATAAGAGGTAGGCTAATTGGTTATGTATTTAGTGACACCTTGTGGACTATTCATGACATGACATAGCAATCTACAGCAAACCAAAATCCCCACAACACGTAATTTCGAAAGTCTTATTAAAGTTAATGGATTGCTAGAGGCAATTGTTCACTGTAGGGAAACGTCTGTTGAATACAACATAAATCAATGTTCACAATCACCTTATATTACAATAAATATTTGTAAGTATGATTAGAGGATTTAAATATTTAATATCTACATAATAACATTGTTTATTAACCTTTCTTATTTAGAGCTTTGAAGTTTCCGTTTGTCCTCTGCCATTTAATGAATTAGGTGAAAGTATTAATATTTATCAATGAAATGTATTAATCAATTTCATTTTATTAAATGTTTAAAACACATATACAGAAAACCTTATAAAAATAATTGCGTGCGGTAAAAATACCATCTTGATATTTCCGATGAAGGAACCAACCAGTTTAAAGAGTAACAGCACTCTCAACACCCTGTGTTTGTTGAGCTGTAAACTAAATAACAGTAATGTGACGAGAAACATCAATTCCGGTGTTAATATTGGCCTGAGTCAAGCTCAGAGCTGGAGGTGAAATTACACTTTAATCAATTAAAAGAAATCAAAGTCACAAACTCAAAGACAATTTCATTTGAGCATTTATAAGATTGATAAAAACCGTATGTAAAAACACTGTGAATGCAAACATTTCTCCTAGAGTGCATTGGAAATGCTTCACTTATAGTTGGCAAGATTGTAAACATTGGAACAGTAATTTAAAACCTGAGAAAGTCAGCGATTGGCCATTAAGGTTATTTTAGTTTAGGTAGACAATCAAGGCATTTAGGATCACCTAGCACCTACATGTTAAGAAAAATGTAAACAGGAAGTAGATATATATACACAAATAAATTAGGTTTTTTTCAAAAACACTGAGCTCAGCGACATGTATAAAAATGGGACACCGTAATGCAGAAGTCTCATAGGCAAAGTTATTGCTCACATGACCTGACATGTATGAGAAAGCAGTACTTAGCAGCGGGAGTGAATCTCCAACCGATGCCTCGTCCATATCCACTTAAGGTCCTCTGAATGATCTGGATTCCATATGCACCCATTCAAGTAACACTCCCACCAGCGCAGGCTGGGAAGGGAAGGACATGGGCATCCAAACTAAAAGATCCAAATCGAGGACACAGAGGCGTTGCAGTCAAGCCCTTCAGAATTTCGGACGCAAAATGGCAGTCCCCCCTCACCCCTTCCCACCAGTGAACAGGTACCTGAGGGCCCCAAGTGCTCATGAGGGGACGGGGGTTCAAACGATATCCGGCCTGCCTTGCGGAGAGACGCGGGTCAGGAGGGAGAGTCCCGGTCCTGCTGCGTGACAGAAGCCAGCTCCTCCATCTGCTGCTGCTGGGCGCTCTCCAGGGTCTCCAGCCGCCGACGCACCAGGGACAGCTCCCGTTGGTGCTGCTCGTCCTGCAACTGGGAGAGGCCTCTGCTAACAACGCTTCTTTGACTGGGCAGGGCCACTGACGCTCATCAACAGTTAAGGCCGAGTAAGTGAGGGGCGGGTTAAACTGGCCTGGTCCTGTTTTGTGTGCGTTTATTTAACATACATACGCACACTTACGTCCCGACAGCAGCCTATGGTGACGTTTGTTATCAATTAGTTTCACTAGGTAGCTAACTGCTGGACTATGAGCTCCCCCTGCTGTCTAAACAATCAATGACAACTTCATGTCACATTATGCACTTCATATACAGCATACACAGCTCTGGGAAACCGTGTATGTATGTGTAAAGAGGTCAATGTGCCTACCAGTATGTTGGTGAGAGGCCCCTCTGTCCCGGGAAACAGCAGGGGGGCTAGGGAGGATGTCAGCTGGGCGGAGCTGGTGCCGGCGGGGGGGGCCTGGCTGCCCAGCAGGAGGCGCCGGAACTCACTGTGTCGCCTCTGCAGCTCCTTCAGCCGCCTGCTGAGGTGGGCCTGCTCCTCCGTGTAAGAGGCTCTGCAGAGACACACACAGTATGGCTACAGACATTACATGTGTCAGGCTGATATGTATCGCCCTTAATCACATTGGTCTCAAAGGGCTTCACAAGCCAACATTTCACAAGGAAACAAACAACACCCCCTGAACCTGCTCCTCTCCCCACGCACGGAAAAACTACCATAAAAAAAACAAAACATGGGTAACCTTGGGAGGGGACCACAGAGAGAGGAATCCACCCTTCCAGGTAGAGCATTAATATGATTCTGCAGGGAGACAATTCTATTACATTTTCCAGCTCAGATTGTAAGGCTGACCAGCAATTCTGTGATTTTTATGTACTGTACAATATAGAGATTCAATATTTTGATATTCACAGTCACGGATTTTAACCCTCGTGATGTACTCAGAAAACTCGTATTTGGCCACACGGCGGCGACATCTGATTGTGTATGATTTGTGTGTTTTTCCATTGTCATTGGTGTGTGTACTTATTTCTGTATTCATTATTTCTTTATGTATTTGTGTTGTTTTATGTGCCTTTTAACCCTCCTGTTGTCCCCGGGTTTCAAACTCACACCTTGTTGTGCCAGCAGTGCACATCATATGTGTGTGCAAGTTGTAGAATTAGGTTTAGCGCCTTTTATCTGCCACAAAGGGTTATTAAGATTAGTTGTAGTTGCATTTTAATCACAATATTATTATCTTGTACAATATCATCATCATCCAGTACAACAGACATTTAAATTCACATTGTCAGACTACCCAAGCAGATCAGACAACATCCGTGTTTAGCTTCACAGTGCCAACAGCTTGACTGAGAGGGGTTCCTACTTCTTGGCTGTGCTGGCCTCCAGCTCCAGCTCCACTATCTTGGCCTCCAGCAGCTGGATGTTATCCTGCAGCTTCCTCTCCTTGCTGTCCGTCAGCATTTTCCTCTGCACAACACACACACACACACCATGTCAATGTAAGGCGTGCGCGAGGACCGGCACACACATACACACCAACAAAAACACAAAGCCAAGGCCTGCAGGGGGATATGGGGGTGAAGAGAGAGCATGGTACCTTCTTCTGGGCCAGTGCCGCCCTCTGCATTCTCTCCTTGGCCTGGTTGTATTTCTCCCGCAGCCTGGCGTTCTCCTCCTGCAGCTTGTGCTTCTCCTCCAGCCAGTCGATGCGACGGTCCTCCACCAGCCTTTGCAGAGGGGAGGAGAACCTCATAGCATAACCTTCACAGCAGCAGAAGGGCACTGAGATGCTTCAACCTTGTGTGTGTGTGGATGTTGGGGAGTACTGTGCCGTATAGGCACCAGTAGTGAAACATGTTACAGTTTGTTTGTGCGGAAGCTGATCTACTTTGTTAAGCGCCATGTTTAGGCTGGGCCTACCTCTCAGCCTCGTGCTGGCTTTTCTCCGCCTGGGCCCTGGCGGTTCTCAGCTCCTCCCGGACACAGTTCAGGGTTTCCCTCAGGCGCTGGTTGACCTCCTGGAGTTCGCTCTCAGAGTGGGTCCTGTTGCCCAGCTGGACACCCAGCTCCTCGTTCTGCTGTCGGGTTTAAAAGACAGACGCTATTAGCAGAAGATGCCACTGGAGAGAGCAAAGGTCATTCCACCGTATTCTAAAGGTCAAAAAGAACAAGCAGTCGATAGAAGCAGAATAGATGTGGAGTGCCTGCCTACACTGGGCTGCAATGTAGGAATACCTTTCTCAGGTCATCTGTCTCCACTTTTAGTCTTTCTAACTGGTCCAGCTGCGAGCCTTGCTGCTGCAATTTGATCCTACCAAAATAAAACAGACACATTTCCAGCTTCATTAGCTTCATTATTTGACAGATAGCTTGACGGTGCCATGGGTACCGAGTCACACCTCAGGTTCTGCAGCTCCTTGCGGGCTGACTCCTCCCCCACTTGGGCGCTACGGATACGCTCCTGCCACTCTTCTGTCTGGGCGGTGCTAGATGCGTCCTGTAGCGCCCTCTGCTGCTCCAGATCTGCCAGGCGATTCTCCAATTCTAGCCTAACAGCATGCAAGCAAAGGACAAATACAGCCTTGAAAACTTAGAACGTATTATTGACAGTTACCAACAACAACAATAATAACAACAATAATATATATAGTGTATGTAAGCGAGAGAATATTGAAGGAAAAAAAACTACAAGTTTTTTTTAAATGATCAATTGCATCAAACTCCAACATATTACAGGTGAATTCATTTAAACAACAGTGCTCACTTTTCTTCATGCAAAGTGGCTGTTTTGTGGAACTCCTCCTCACGGGTGGCCTGCACCTTCCGAACGAGCTCCCTCTCCTTCTCAGCCAGCACCTCCTTCTGCCTCTCCAAGGATCCCTTCAGGAGCTCAACGTCAGTCTGCAGGCCTGGCAGGGGAGAAGGAGAAAGACACGATAAGCATGGACCGTGGACATTACGGGGATTCATTGTGAAGCAGGTCAAGTTCTACGTCACGTCCGCTGTGGGGGAAAGCGGAGATTCAGACGGACAGGGGTGAACGAGACATAGGGGTGTGTCCTGAGTTACCATCGATTTGGCCTTGCAGGGCGTCTCTCTCCCGCTCCACCTCGCCCTTGGACCTGGCACACTCCAGCTTTACGTTGGCCAGCTCCAACTTATGGGAGTGTTTCATGCTCTCCATCTGACGCAGACACGCAATACACAGCTGTTTTTGCTTGTGTAAGTAGTTCAGAAGTGCTCTATACGATATTTGACACATTAATTCAGCAGCGAACAACTATTTTCCATGTAAACAGTGGACAGTAACTGCATCCTGAGCAGAGAATGACATCACTCTCCCTGTGTGCTCCTCTGTTCTGTTTGCATGTTAGTGCATGTGTGTGGCCCAAGCACTTGTTTTGCTCTGGGAAGCTTGTGTGCTTAGTGTAACATCTAGTGGCAGAAAATCACATCTAATTTGTTTAAATAGTCCTTACTACCTATCCCACACATGACTAATGATAGTCACCAAAGTCCTGTGCCTTAAACACTCTACTTGAGGCCGGAAGGGTGTGTGTGTGTGTGAGTGCGAGTGAGTGACACTGTGTGTGTGTACCTGGGAGGTGAGAGCGCTGGCCTCCCTCTCGGCCTTGTGCAGCCGCCCGGTGAGCTGGGTGTTCTGCTCGTAGCACAGCCGCAGCTCGCGCTCCAGACGCTCCGCCTGGAGACGCAGAGACTGCCGCTCCGCCTGAGAGCAAGCCACCACAGCCTAGTGTCACATCTAGCATCACCACACACATATATATACTGTACAGAGTGTGGAGGGATACCAAAGAGACACAACACCCCCACACACACATATACATATACAGAGTGTGGAGGGATACCAAAGAGACACAACACCCCCACACACATATATATACATATACAGAGTATGGAGGGATACAAAAGAGACACAACACTCCCACCGCTACACGTTACCTCCAGGGTCTTGGCGTCGGCCTGGGCCTCGGCCAGCTGGCGGACCTGGATGCGCTGCACGCTGTCGGCCTGCTGGCCCGAGTTGTCCCGCTGGGCGCGGAGCTCGGCCACCTCGGCCTCCAGGCCCTTCAGGCGCAGGTGGAGCTGGGCCTTCTCCCTCAGCAGGGCTTCCACCCGCCGGCCGTCGCGGCTGGGGTCCGAGCCCTGATACTGGGCCACCAGGTCCTCCTTGTCCTTCTCCAGCCGGGAGATCTGTGGAGGAGGAGGGATTTGTCACTTTTTCATAGCGATGCTTCAATCAACAATTCAATAAAACCAAATCTGACTGGCTCATTCAGAGTGGAGCCTGGCGGTGCCTGCCTAGTTTGAACACATGACATCACTGCTTACCTGGCTAAAGGGCAATGTAACCAATATACCTTATATTACACTGTATATTACTTAAGTACAACGAGTACACTAAATGAAGTTATTTCCAGATCTTCAACTTCACACACCTCTGCCTCAAAGCGGATCTTTCTCTCTTCCAGTATGCGGGCGGTTTCCTCTCGCTGGTGGTCAAAGTGGGACTTGATGACGGTGTAGTCATAGCGCAGTTTGTTGTACTCTGATCTATACTTCTCTGTCTCCTGTGAGAAACCGTGTATACAACTATTAGGTATGCACACAGAAAGAACATTTGGTATAAACCAGCAGGAACATCTTAACCCTTGTGATGTCCTTTGGGTCAAAATGACAGGAAGAAAACACAAATACATAAACAAACAAATCAAACAAACAAAGCAAAGCCAATTTAAAAACATGCAAAATCATACACTATCAGATGGCGCCGCCGGGTGGCCAAATGCAATATTTCTAAGGACATCACGAGGGTTAATGCATGCCATAGTGCCACATTTTCATAAAAAGCAAGATTATAGTTTATAGATATAGAAGAGTCTGCCTTGCACTACTTCAGTCACAAGGACACTCAATGCTAATGTCTTGACCATCGCCATGGAGATGCCAACTGCAACTGCTATGACCACAGTGAAGTGCACAGTGATTATTAATGACAGAGTCAGTAGAGCAATATGAGCGAGCTGATATTGACAAACACGTAATAATAAGCAATCCATAAATATGCTACAGTGGATTATATTTTAGAGAATGAAGAATAATGACCCTGACCTTCCACTGTATTTCAACACCAGGTGCAATTAATAAACAAAAAGGTATAAGGGACCAGATGTCTCACCTCCTCTAGCTTGTTGAAACGTTCCCGAACAGGAGCCTCCATCTCCTGCTGCACCTGAGCTCTCAGCAGCTCCAGTCTCTGAGGGGTCATCACCTGGTGCAGAAGCCACACAGTAGTGGAGATGAAGAAAGGTGTATTGCTACATGACTCAGTGTACATCGTTTATTTGGCAGTCCACAAAATGTCATCCTTTTGTGTGTTTTGACCAGAGCAGGCCTCTAAAGGACTACCATGGCTGTCCGTTAAACTACACAAACTACAACACAACTACGCATAATAATAAACTACGATTACATTATTTAACCCTTACCCTGTCCTTCGGGTCAAACAGACCCAACGCACTACCTTGTAGCGCCAGCAGAAGGCGCACCGACATACGTGCGTTTGAAACCCAGAGGACTGCGGGAGGATTAAACAATAATTTAAGGCGAAAAAGGCGCCTTGTGCCTCCGCAGTACCTGGAGCCGTAGCTCCTCCACCTCCCTGGTCTTATCCAGCAGCTCTCCTCGCAGCTCGGCCAGCAGCAGCTGCAGCTTCTCCTGCTGGGACTGCCTGTCGCTGAGCATGCGCTTCAGCTCGCCCTGGGCCCGTGTGAACTCATCCTGCAGCCTGGAGGGACACGCAGAGTACATAGAGAAATACTGCACATACAACTGTTAAACACGCCATTTACTGTGATGTACTGGTGTGTGTAAATAATATATAGTATAGCACTGTAGGTTATGTATGCCATTGCCTACTCAAACCAACGTACACCGAAGAGTATGCAAGTAGTGTGCTTATTTCTTTCTAGATAAAAGGTGTGCAAGCCACATAAAGAAAACGGGGCGCACACATAATAAATTACAAATGAATGGTCTCCATTAGCCTGTGTGGCTACTGGGCTAGTAAATAGTAAGAGCAGTTTGTTTTTCCTAAATGTTGAGCCACCATTAGATACTGGTTGTGATGGTTATGCTACATTCTCAAACATAATACGTCTGATTTACCTGGTGTGTTCAGCCTTCAGTGTCTGGTAGTTGGTCTTGTGGTTTTCACACCGCATTCGCTCATCAATGAGCAGCTTCTGTAGTTCCATATCTGAGCCCCCAAACCCAGTGGAAACCCCCAGCAAGGCTGAAGACTTCCCTGCCCCAGTTACCCCGCTGGGGAAGAGGGGCGTCGACTGACCAAGGGCAGAGGGGTTCATCTCACCCCCTGAAAATAAGAGACACAAATCTCAAGAAAAGATGAATTTCTGGACCCCGCTCAAGAGAGCTACAAATTACACTAGGTGTGTGGGCGTCAAATAAGTAATAAAAATAAATATCCAGATGAAAGACAGGGTCTGAATAAGCAGCGACAGTACACTGCCATCAACGAGGCAGTAAACCAGAACACTGTATTTTTCCCTAGATCGTTCTCTGGCTTTGTTTTCTGCGTTACCATGGTGTCTTAGCGTGCAAGTCCCCCACCTAGCCTACTTGGGAAAATTGCAACCGCTTCAGCCGACCAGACAAGTGAGTAAATCGTCCTCAAGTGATTAGTTTGCCTGCGTTACTCCCACTCCCGCTGGCTCTGTTGTGGATACGCGGCGTCTGGGGACTATGAGGCTGATTGCATCGCAGTAGCCTACTTCATAATAAGGACATTCCATATATATTACTGGGTATTTCCTCTGTGATTTGTAATTACTTCCCAGTCAAACCACAGTCGCCTATCCCATGGCAAGGCTACTCTAATCTCAAGTGATGTACTGAAACATAATTCAAAACTGGCGCTCTATTGAGCGCTATGTTGCTACGTTAGCTAGCCAGCAAAACTTCTGCTTCATCGTTAACGTTAGCTCGATTTTGCTACTTTAGTTATATTATCTATTAATATGCCCGGATTCTACGAATTCTACATGTGGATAACAACAAAGCAAGCCCAAAATAATAACTTTCCTATAAAGTATCTTTTTAAAAGGTTGTCTCTCACCTCTGGAAGAATTTTATTGCTGCTCCAAAGGCTTGCTAATCTCTAAACTACAAACCCACTGCATGATGGGAATTATACCTGCAGATGAAATTTAGAAACAGCGCCCCCATTACTTTTTTGTGTATTTTATTGTGTCTATGCTTATATACATTTCATATGGTGATGCACATAGGTTTCTGAATAATTTTATATTATTACATTTTCCTATGGACTATTTATTAATCTGTATTTACTGTTCATGTCAGCTATCTGAGCAAGAAACTGCAAGATGACCCCCATCGGAAAAAAATGAATATACTGGGAATGTGAGATTTAACACATTTATTTTCTTAATAAATCACATCTCAATAAACATGTTCTCACACACCCCCATCTGTAAAATAGTAACTTTGCATGTAGGATCCTCTCTTAATAACAGTAGCCTATGATTAAGTGGCTAAGATAAGGATTCTTATTATTATTATTATATTTAAAATCCATCAAATTATACCATATCTATGAACAGGAAACAAATGAACTTTGGTTTGAATTGTGAATTTTACTTATAGAATCTACCAAATGTAATGTTAGAAGTTTCTCATGTTTTCAGTGTAATGATAACAAAAGCAAAATAAAAGTCACTTTCAAAAACTTAAGAGTAAACTAACAGCAATAAATCATGAGATTATCTCAAATCTAAATGCTTAATGTAACTTCTGTTAAACCCCCTCAATTCTAAAGTTTCCTTACCTCAATATTATTTTATGTCAATGGAAAATATATTAACCCCAGTCCTTCTGACGTTAAACATAAATCATAGCCTTGTTCATGGTAGGTTCTAGAATGGAAACAGTTGTATTCTTCTGCTATAATTCTGATGTTTCTCAAAAACATACCACCACATCTAAAAAGCCGTATCTACGGGGTAGTATGTATTTTCATAATACTCCTGTTTAATTTTGTAACATTTAATATAAAAAGGCATTTGTTCTTTGTTTTTACTGAAATGTAAATCTCTTAAATTACACTACAAGAATGACTGTGAAATTAAGTTGAGAACACAGAGTACAACCAGTAAAGTAGATAATCAGCTTTATAGACATTTGAAATAAGTTTTAGGAACAGAAGTGCAGGTTAAAATAAGATATTTGGCAAAAAATGCAAGTATTTAATATTGAAGTAAGGCTATAGGAAAAGTTTTTATCAGCAATTCAAGTCTGCTTTGTATTCTGACTTGTACAGCCCATTATGTCTCAAACCCGTGTAGACTAAAATATTGTTTACTTTCTAACAAACAGATATTTTACGAAAATAGGGAATTCATAAAAACTCCAGTGGGAAAATATGTACAAGAAAATAATACACATTTATATAAAAAAATAAGTTACCAAAACTATAAGAGATTACATATAATTTTTGTGTGGTGGAAATTGCCAAGTACACCTGTATTGTCAGAAGAAACAACCAATTCAGACTGAGGATCCTCAGCTGGAGCTGCAAGAAAAATAAACAAATGACCCAAACTGAAATGCTAATGAACATCCCATAATAGGAGCATGTGTTTACCTATCAGCAGCATCTTGATCAGCTGCTGCAGGACTCTCTGGTCTGGTTGAAGATGCTCGCAGCTTACCATCTGAGAGAGGAGAGTGCAATGTGTATTGTCATAGCAACAAGTATGCTGTCCAGCATAATAGATCACCGTGATCAGATAGCTACACACTGTCCCACTGGTAGTAGAGCCTAGTGCAACTTAAACTTACTAGCAAGTAATTCATCAATTTTTAACCAATCAGAAATTGTTATACTTTTCTAAGCAACAGCCCATCATCACTAACTGAACAAATCAGTTGGGTGCTGATTGGCCTGGTTATTTTCCAATGGGGCACAACTGTCTTTCAATGGTGACTACCAGCATCTATACTACTGTATCTCTATACTAACCAGCAACAACTTTAAATAAATAACATGAGCTCTATTTAAGAAAGTACATTGAAATAATTGAGAATTCTGTTTGCATGTAAATGTAAAGGAGTTCCACTCACACACATTATTACCGGCAATCAAACAGCATCAGTCATAATGAAGTAACTAAACATAACACATAACTAAAGTAGCTGTAACTCAACACATTGGCGACGGCGCCCTCTACCTTGAATCCAGCGGATCTGCGTGGCGGGGCCGTAGCCCTGTTCATTCTTTGCAGCTATGCGGAAGACAACAGCCGGCCGGTTGGGGGTGGAGCAGTCGATGTGGGCGTTGTCCAGGTGGGCGGAGCTGACTGTGCAGGAGGTCTTGGTGCCGCGGTAGATGCGGATGAAGGCCATTGGTCCAGGCCGCTCGGTGCTGCTGGAGCGATTCTTCCTCACTGCCAGATACATGGAGTACTCCGAAATCCGGCCTGAGGGAGAGGTGGGGGCCTCCCATGTGATGTGGACTGAATCGCCCGCCTGGCCCACAAAATAAAAAAATATTATTATTTAAAATTAAAAAAAGAAATCTAATAAATTATTGGAAGACACCTTGTTGGATTGAGAAAAGCATTATGAGCGAAATTCCCCTACAGTAGTGTTCCTAAACACTCATCCTGGGGACCCACTGCCCTGCATGTTGTAAATGTCTTCCTGCTCACACACACCTGATTCAAATAAATGGGAGGTTATCAACCTCTGCAGAAGCCTTATAAAGACCCATTCATTTGAATCAGGTGTGTTGGAGCAGGGTAGAAATCTAACACATGCAGGGCAGTGGTCCTCCAGGACCAGGGTTGAGGACCACTGCCCTAGAACCTGCGGTCACCTTGGTGATTTTAACAGCAGAGGGCGCTCCAGGAAAGCCGGGCTGGCAGGTCCTGAACTCACTGAGGGGGCTGAAGTCTCCCTGGCCACAGCAGTTGATGCCTGCCACCCTGAAACTGTAGCTCTGGCCTGGAGCCAGCGCCTGCTTTTCTCTGCCCTCGTAGTCCTGAGACGAGGGCAGCTTTCTCTGGAGGAGGGACGAGGGGCATACAAGTGTGTAAATATCTTCAGTGCAAATTGGAGGAACGACACACCGTTATGATAAGCGGTTGGTACAAGCACCGCCATTTGTCCTATTTCTGATACTGTTCTGCTTGTAAGATATTCTAACCTTTTAAGTAAAAAAAAAAAGGTAGGTAGGTAGTCCAATCATATGTAATGAAGTTTGATATATAATAGGACCTTTATGACAAATTCGTTGAATTGAAGGGTTCCAGACTGATACTCGCAGTGAAGTCAAACTGTAGCTCACAAGATCAGGATGGTATAGCAAGGCAACCTTTGTGGTTGCAATAAAAACGCTTTTATGAAGAGACTTTACCACTTTAGTATATGTAGGTCGAGCGTTGGATGCCGTGGTTCCTTGGTCACCGTCAAGTGGCAGGTAATAGTGGCTGACCTCACAGAAAAGGGTTTTGAACACGCCAACGTCAAACCACACTTCACCCGCGGGATTTCCGGGGACCTGTAAAATAAAGACAATCGGCTCTCGGTTATGACAGCCTATAAGAATTTACACCAACTTGTTCAAAACGTAAATGACTCAAAATCATATCTGACCTGGTGTGTGTTCAAACTGGGCTCTATTGGGCGGCCAGGTCCCATGGCTCCTTTTTCTATAAAAAGGGAAAGGTCAGTCACGATAAACATTTATCTTTAGACAATACAGTATGCTCTGTATTAACTCTTGTGATGTCCTCCGGGACAAAATGACCAAAATCACTAGCTCTTTGTGGCAGATAGAAGGTGCTAAACCTAATTCTACAGCTTATACAGACATGATGTGCACTGCTGGCACAACAAGGTGTGAGTTTTAAACCCGAGGACAACAGGAGGGTTAAAAGGCACGAAAAAAACCAAACACAAATACATAAAGAAATAATTAATAAGTAAATAAATAAATACACACAGCAATGCCAATATAAAACACACAAAATCATACACAATCAGATGGCGCCGCCAGGTGGCCAAATGCGATATTTTTACGGACATTACGAGGCTTAAGTAATCAAGCTAGGGTGTTATTACCTGGCAGTTGCTGTGGTGCACAGCAGTCCTGTGTAGAATTCTTGGCCTCCTCTCCGGGAGCTGCAAAACCCCACGCAGGTAAAAGTTAAGCTAAATTAGCTGAGTTCAAGTTAAGCTAACATGTGACTGATGTGAAGAGACAGAATTTACCAAGGGAGCCACCTTGGCAAATGTGTGCAACTATCTAGAGAGTCATTGCTCTGACCTCTACCTGGATGAAGTTCTGAAGAGCTGCTTGACACTTCCATAGCAGTCGGTGTCTGACCCTCTGACCCATCCTGTAAGGCAGAAAGACATGCACCAGATAGATTTGTATAGTTATGGCTGTTGTCACTACTAGAAGAAGTAATACTTTGAATTAGGACATCCAATTAACACAATTAAAGCTACCACAGCTACCTGTGGTGGTACCCCCTCTTTGCTTGTGATATTTTCCCTTTGTGCTTGAGAGGGCTGGTCACCTGGAAGGCACAACAAATAATACATTTGTTTAAAGTGTGAGTAAAGAGGTATAGAAATGATGGGCAATAAGAAATATCCTAGAAGGAAATAGCTGCTGCTACATTAGAGAGCCAACTGGCAGAAGATAACGGAGAACATCCTGCTCCTCATACCTGTGAGGTCTTCAGCCGTCCTATCGGAGACAGGTGGGGTTGCAGGTTTGGTTGGTGTGCACACTGGCTGGATCTGGAGGAGATAGCATTCTGCTGCAGCAAGGGGGCGCCATGCTACGTGCAGTACGCTCACTGTGGACTTGACTAGTAATACGGCCTCTGGGGTGGCAGGCCGGTCTGAACAAAAAAAAAAAAACATCATCTATAAACACCCTTGATTGGACACCTTTACATGCATGTGTACTAGGGATGAGCATACATCTATTTTAAATACTGTAGTTAATGAAATCATTGGGAGTACAAACTTTAACAAGGTAATATTATTTGTACCGTATGGAAAATAACTTGTTCTCACGCCTGGCCATGGACGCGCTGCAATTTTTGCATTCCTAACTTCACCCAACTTCAACAGTGATGATGATGTACAGTGTTGGGTTCACAATTCCCAAAATGCTCAATTTTAGTCTTATCAGACCAACAAACCTTCTTCCTGCTGACTTCAGTCTCCCACATGCCATCTTGCAAACTAGATAAGATTTCATGAGCTTATTATTGAGCAAAAAGCCTCAACAGGGCATGTCCCTTTGCTACTCTCTCATAAAGATGTAGCCTGGTGAAGAACCCAAAAAACAGGTATCTCCTATGTCAGCCACTGCAGCTTATAATT
This sequence comes from Aphredoderus sayanus, assembly GCA_027564795.1. Classification (NCBI taxonomy): domain Eukaryota; kingdom Metazoa; phylum Chordata; class Actinopteri; order Percopsiformes; family Aphredoderidae; genus Aphredoderus; species Aphredoderus sayanus. The sequence continues at coordinate 4,809 of JAODUG010015775.1, read as the reverse complement.
CCTTCAGAAGAGTCATAGGTCCCTTGATGGCCTTGGTAGTCCCCTTCTTGCATGGCCACTAAGTATTTGCTCTTACCAGTTTCTAGGTACCAGAGGTCCTTGCAGCAGACCTGGTAATTCCAACTCTTGCGGTAGCCATCACGGCCACTCCAGACGTACAGCCTAGACCCTATAGCAGCAGTGCAGTGGCCTGCCCTGGCTCTGGGAACACTGGAATAAGAATCATCTCCCTGGGGACCTTGGTACTGGATCTGGGTCTGAGGCTGCTGCTCCTCATCGGGTCCTAGGTTCTGCCAGGTCAGAGTGTCTGGATTGGAAAAGTAGAAAATGGACTAGACAAGTATTTCATGTAGTATACAACATATAATACAATTTGGACACAAAAATCTAGCTTACAATATAACCACAAGGTGGCAGTATTTACTGTTTATTTGTTCATTATAATTATATAGTATAGAACTATAGTTTTCAAAGTTTTGGTGGAAACACACACAAAAGCTTGAAAATATCTCTTCTTAAGTACTTTTTTAATTATTTTGGTAAATACAACTTACAGTATAATAAAATAGCACTGACCTAAGTTAAGTACACATAGGGAGTTTGTGCAAATCCATTCAGCTCCTACAGAATTGGGTTTGTCCATCTCCGATAAAGGAACCCACCCTCCAAAAACATACATCCTGCACACAGGAGACATAGAGGTGTTATGACCTACCATGATGACAGCCACATACAAAATATGGCAGCATCTTTAGCAGAGAGGACAGAGAGCCTAAATCATTCCCTACTTGTTTCCCATGACATTAGCGGAATGAAGGCTTCTGGGTAAAGGAGTTGAACCCTTAGTGTCTGGTGAGGACCACACCATAGTGTCTGTCATGGAGATGAAGAAATACCAGTGCATCAATAAAATGACAATACAGTTGTTTTAAACGAGAATACTGACGTCCATAGTGTGTCAGGAAAGAACTGCTACCCAGGTCAAGCTGCCAGAGGTCATTTAGGCGGCAGCCCTGCATGCCCCCAAAGATGTAGAGTTTGGGGGACCCCTGGTCTCTGTAGGACACCGCGGTGTGGGACTCCCTAGCAGAGGGCGTATCACCCTTGGTCTCTGGCAGGCTCCAGCCCCTCACGCCCGATACTGACTGCAGTTCCAGCTCATAGAAATCATCCATGTACCTGATATATAGAAACACAGCCTACAGATGAGATGTCAAACTATCAATAAAGTAACAGAAAATCTTATAGCAATATAAGCACACATAATACAAGCATGTTGGTATGACAAGATAGCTAGAAAATGTGCTTTACAGTGTTGCATACCTTGGAATATTGCCATTTGGGTCTTCGCTGTCATTGGCCAGTCCTCCAAACAGATAGCACTTGTTACCAATGAGAGTGAAGCTATGTCCGATCCGAGGGCATGGAGGCAACGCATTTTTAGGAGGTCTCGGTTTGAGTTTCTTCCACAGCCAGCGGCTAGCCTAGATTATCAAGGATCAAAGATGAAGCCGCCAGTTTTTCATCCCTTTAATGACGGTGTTACACAAATGACTCATTAAACAACACAATCACCTGCAATTCATAGAGGCTGTTAGTGTATTTGCCAAATTCCACCATGCCCCCAAAGACAAGGATACGGGTCCCCTCACAGACAAAGCCATGGGCCGCACAGCCAGGGGGTATATCCCCTCTTACCGCAGGAAGAAACCACTGCTTAGAGACTGGACGAACAAGCAAAAGTCTGTCATCTGACGTATACAAGTCATGCTTTTTTACTAGAATAAACACCGACCCAAACAAATGACAAAAAGCTGCTGACGTACGTTATCTGATAAACGGCTACTGTATTGCATTCTCTTTTACCAACACAAAGTATATATAAGTAACATCCTCAGCCAGCCAACCACCAAAACATATTGGGAGCGTCTTTACAGTAGCTAAAGTTTTTTCTTACGACATCATTTATTAAGTATTCCGAAGGACATATGTAGTTATGTTGGATGACTTTGGGTCATTTGCATGCTAAAAACATTAGCATGCCACTGTTAGCTTCATTAGCTAGCATGGGCTCTCTGCGGCTACCGTACCGGTGTTGTAAACATGGAGGTCCTCCGCTATGCCTTCGTTTCCACCACCAAATACTACAACGAGTTCACGAATTGCTACAGCTCGGTGCCCGTGTCTTGACCGCGGAATAACTCCCGTAAACGACTGAACTTTCCTCCACAACGGCCTGTCCGAAACGGCAGTCATTGTTCAGGCGGCCTGAACTTTGGCGCTGTTGACGTTTTAAAGAAGGGGGCGGAGTCAGGAAGAGTCAACTGCTGTGTATGGATAATCTCGACCATGTTCCCACCGCCACTCTTCTTAATAATCCTATATTTGTAGTGAATTCATTATAGAGAAGCCAACATCAGAATAAGATCCACGTCATGATTTCACATTTGTATAGGACATTTTTAGTTTGTAAGGTTTGGCATGGTAATGTTGCTCAACAAAATCATAGAATATGCTGCCACAACATAGAGAAAGCACACTCATCATGCCCACTACACAACACAACTTCAATTTGTGTGTTTGCTATATCTGTGCCTGGGGAACTGCGTAACCCCCCACCCCCCATTTTCCACCAGAGAGACACGCACGCGCGCGGACAGTCTATTTGCAAAACGACTATTTGGCATGAATTTGACAGATCCATAAGGTCCTTATAAACCAATATAAACCAATCGGTGTGTGTGTGTGAGTGCGTGTAAGCGCAGAAACAGGAAACCCTCCCGACAGCAGGAAGACAATGACGTCAGTTGGCCTGCACAGGGCAGAATTAAAATATTACAGAGAGAGAGAGAAAGAGAGAGAGACCCAAAACATGTGTGTGACTGTGTAAAAGAGTTATAATCAACATTTTGTGTGTGTACTGTGTGCGCGCAATCGTGGGAGTGTGTGTAGGGGCGTGCGTGTGTCGCCCGTGCGCATAGAAGGAAAAACGTGTTTACACAGACGGCCGAGCGCCTGGGGAATAATGCGCGAGAGGAAGTGAGCCGGCTCTCTGTCTGCGCGTTCCGACTTCCTGCTCTGAAGAAGGAGAAAAAAGTCTCCGGATCCCCTTACAGTCTATAGCCCCATCGGCCAGAGTGTATCAGCATGGAAAACCAACGCATTATACAGAATCCGCACTGAAAACATCTGCAGAGAGCACACGGACTTCCACAGCGGGCGGGTGAGTGTGTTTTCTATAGATTTTCAACTTTATGAACGATCGTGCAGCGCGCATTGGATATCAAAAGTAAACATTAAGAAACAGAAAAAAAACAGCGGCTCAGTGGTTCAGCCTATAGCCTATACGATCTCACTTGAAAACTGACGGGATATTTTGTTAATAGGCCATACAACTAGTCGCTGTTTGTGCGTTAATGCGCCCAACTTGCTACTGCATATCCGGATTGAACTGTATAGGGCCTACTAGATGTGTTTAAAACTTTGGTTAATAGTGAAAATGCATTCCTGGCCCTTTAAAAATCGTAGTAGACTTTCTGGTTTGTCTGGACTTCGCAGACTAATTGCCATGCGCTTCCGGATTGAAACTGGCAGCAGACAACATCTTGAAAATGACTCATTGGTGCACACACAAAGAGCCGTTTGAGCTGCAACCTCCCCGACAGCAAGCGTTCTGCGCGGTCCAGTAAATATGCCAATACGGATGGTCATGGTTTGGTCTGTGATGACAACAGAACACGTAGTTGTCACTGCGGTGTTCACAGTACATCAGCGGGCATATAGCGGATAACTACCGTAAAAGCTGATTTATTATCTTCAAGGGGGGGAGAAAAACAATTGCGGCGCGCACAGACAATTATACACAGATGAAACCACGAGAGCACAAATAAGGCTACTATGTTATTTATACCACAAACCGTTTGACACGATGGTTAATGTAGCTTTGCAAAGAAAATGCCACTGAAGGTCATATAGTTTCTATAACAATTTAGTGCTAACAGTAATGTTTTGTATGTCGTAGGATATATCGTAAAAACGTTTCCACTAATTATACTAGAACAAATACGTTCCATATTTTTAAACTTACTGCAGCTTAAAAGTTGCTCTGCATTGAAAGATTTAGGCCAATTAGTGCAATAACAAAAGTTGAGTTACATAGAACGTTATGTCAACGGGGCATCTCCTGAGAGCACAGATGAGTTCACCACATGTTGCGTGCATAGGTATCTCTATGTGATCGTATCCGTATCTGCACACAAGTGTTGTGTGTGTGCACAAGGTGCTATTGTTAAAACAATAAAAGCCATGCATGTGCACCAGTACAAACTTACATTAGGTATAGTCAGGGTGTGTGTGTGTGTGCGTGTGTGAGAGAGTGAGTGAGGAAACCCTGTGTTTGTCCTTGTCGCTGAAGTTCCTGTGTTTCCGATGGTTCCCGGTGACAGGAATTCCTACCTTTCAGAGAGGGCAGGACTTTCCTGGGAAGACAGCCCCTAGAGCAGAATAAGAGGAAGTCCTCATTTAGACAGCTTAACAGTCCTCTACACACTCACACACACAGTTTCCTGCAGAGGTCTGGTCTGCTATGCATATGTGTGTGGTCTACAAATGGTGTTCTTCTGTGCATGTGTCTTGTGCAATGGCTCACATATAGAAACAATAGAACAACATGAAAGATATACTGACTTTCAAGAGAAAAGGAGAAGAAGAAGAGAAATTAAGACATGGAACAAATAAGAGAGAGAGAGAGAGAGAGAGAGAGAGAGAGAGAGAGAGAGAGAGAGAGAGAGAGAGAGAGAGAGAGAGAGA
>JAODUG010015768.1:0-23258 GCA_027564795.1 Aphredoderus sayanus | reverse complement strand
ATAGATAGATAGATAGATAGATAGATAGATAGATAGAAAATATAATAATAGGAATTAATAAAAACACAGCAGTCTAGCCACCAGAACTAGAGAACTCATATAAAATGTAATTGTGCAGGGTTAACAGTGCAAAATATGTATTACTGTAAATTATATAAATACAGACTAGTGATCAATATAAATATAGATTATAGAATAGATAAATATAAAAACATACAAATACAAATTGTACATAAAGCTCTATTAAGTGTGAGCATATCAGTGGAGAGGCTGCATCATGCCTAATCAAATCAAAAAACAGTCCACTGTGGTGTGCCATTGCTGCTGACCAAAGTCTGAGAGGAGCCGTCCCTAATGCACCTGACAAACTGAGGTCTCCCCATGAGGTATAGTCCGTGATCCAGGTTACGAGGTGAGAGTCCACCCTAATCTCTATCTGTCGGTATTATGTTAGATACTGATAATAGCAGCTAATAACATGATAATGGTATAGGCATATCCAATGTTAAAAAACAATTATTATATGTACCTATAGTATTGCCAGAAACTGAATTGCATTACAACATAATTTTGTCTCTGGTGGTTGTGGTTAGGGCAGACATGGAAGCCAGTTTAAAGACATAGGAAGGAAGCCCCAACCACATACTTATCTTAATCCCCAATATAATAAGGGCTAATATTGTGCTCTATTTGGAGTATGGACAGTTGACTTTTCCTGATCATGAAAATGTAACTAACACTGTTATTTGTAAATATGGAAATTATATTTGCATAAATAATTTGAAAATCAAACCAGCTAGCACAGAAATATGAAGAGGAAAATCTGTTTTTGTTAAATTATTCAATGCTTGTCCCTACTCGTGTCATTGTCGAGTGAATTGCAGAGATGTTTAGCGCATCATAGTGACTGGATCAGACATTATACAAAAGGTAAGTGCCGTTGTTAAGCAGATAGTGTATTAACCTTCTATTGTGTAAATTCAAAGACCTGAGTTACTATGACACAGTATACAGTAATTTATGTCATAATTCAAAATAAACCTTTAAATGCAAATGTGATATTATCACAATGATACAGCAAAATATACATGTGCCATGCTAAAGTAGTATGCATGCTAATATATATATATACTTTACTAGGCCCACAAACGTATCAAGTATTTCCACATATACAGAAATACTGTATTTATGAATAGTCTATAGGAAGTAAATAGACTTATAGAAATAATTGATGAGACTCTGAACTAGACAAAGCTATTCAAAACATCAAAAGTTATCTTGGGTCACTACGACAACAATCATCACTTTTTAGTGGAACATATTTCCTAAATGTCCTCTTTTAGGGTCATTTTAGGAAGCTACATAGGAGGCCTTGTACTTTAATAAATGTTCTATAGAATTTATGTGAAAATTATTTTGTCATATTGACCCTAGGGCAATAGAAATGTTAATAATAAACACCGTTGCAGAGTGGCCAATACAATTTCTCTATCACATGATGGCTAGCAGTTTCTGGTGGATCACTGTTAATGTGAAGAAAAGCTTGAAGTTGACATTAATAATACATCAGATTCCATTCTCGATTATGAATGAAAAGCCAGCCATATAGACTCAATTTTATTTTTATTTAACCCATACGTCACTTTTCACATTCTTCTTGGAAGACAACGGCAATTTATTCCCTATTTCTTAATATTTTTGGCCAAGGGGAATTGGTCCAAAACCAAAGCAGGCCCATAAAATAGAGACATGGAATGTCTTAAACAGAATTACTTAGTGAATACACCTCAACAACAGCCACACACATTTCTGATCATCAATTTACAGAACGGTGCACAAACGCAAGATGTGATAACTTCACAAAAGTTTAATCCCAGGACTAGATTATATCTAGTACTTGGATACACTTAACATTGCTAAAGATTAAAACACTTATCACAGGGTAGAATAGTACAATTATGGAACGTTGTTCTGAACAAGCCACAAAAACAGAAGAAACTAAAAGCCTTGATTTCCTCATGTAGGTCTGAGTGTTAGCCTACCTAAAGCAGAGATTGAGTCATATCAAGTCAAACAACTGCCTTTGGCCACTTTAGAACTTAATGATTTAATTTTAGACTGAAATATTAAGACATTGAAGTGCATTTTACACACAAGGGGGTTAAGAACATGAAATGGCTATGACCAGAACAAGTAAGCGAGAATGGATGAGGAGGAGGATGATGATGATGATGATGGTGATGATGATTCTACACATTTCAGATCTAATACTTTATAGTTGAGATTAAATGAGTATTGATTATCTATGTCAAGACATGACAGCAATTTTGTGCTATAATAAAATAAAATAAATCTTTAATAAAGTAAATTAATGGATAAGACTGAAAGAAATTAAGACGTTAGGATAATACTAATAGTGCATACCTGATTGTAAAACACTTTAAATGCTATGTATTGGCACTACGTTTTTAATATGCATACTGCATTCATTATGATGTTTTTTCATCATAGATTTTCTCGATAAGCTGCTTTTATATTATGGATCTGGGACAAACTTAAAACCTAATGTTAACACCTAATGTTATTAACAACATGGGAATCTGAAAGCCAGAAGACTAGCATAAAACATTTAACACTCAATGATGACCAGGCAGTCTATCTGCACTCAATCTGAAGAAGACCTGGAAGATTCTGGATGACAATATCCAGTAGATTAGTTTAATCTTCAGCAATCATGTGGTCAAAGCCAGGAGTAGTTGACCCATTTACCACACATCTCTATGTCCCATTGATTCCTACAGGACTAACAGATATCAATGGCTGGGGGTTAGGGTACATAAACCACATCACATAATACAATATCATCTTTACAGTGGTTAGGTTTAAGAGTCTACTGGTGCTGTTGGGAATGTGTCCTCCGATTAGATGAAAGTGTATTTGGCATTCATCATGGCATTGAAGAGGGTTCGGTTCTGCCAGTGGGGCAGAGGGATTGGTTAACAGACCTCCATTAGGGCACTGGTAGGGGAAGGGGCGCTGGAAAAACACTGCCCTCATGCCAGTTTCAGAAACTGCTCTACTGTGTCTGCTTCTACAGCCTCCGCGAACATTTGATAGTTCTGTGGAAAGAGGAAGTTTGGTAAGAGACACAATTAGTACACTAACAAGCCAGTTAAATAGAAATAGTATGGCCATTTTAAATCTGGACTTAATTTTCCTGTATTTTTATACAATATAAAAGCCTGTAACAAAAACATCTGTATGAGGCTGTATGAATCAGGCATGTCCTAGAATATGGTATTATTCAAATCACTTCATTGACACAGATGTGTCACTGCAGGGATTGCCATATTTTCCCGACACGGGGAATGACATTTTGCTGAGTCATATTGGTTCTTGACTCTAGCATGTCCACAGCGACAACAGTTAGCTTCATGATACTGATCCAATATGGTCTGAGCTAGAAATTTGAGTCGTCCAGGTTTACCATGGACGGTTACATTTTATTTATTTTTCCAAAGCAAACTGCTGTGGGCTGGACTTCTAAACCTGTACACAGGACAATGACTTTCTTACGCCACAGTATTTGTCTTCATTGAAGAGCTGCGGAGGGACGGCTGTGGGATTTCCCGACTTGCTTCTCATTTCATCTCGGACCTCTCCTCCCACGGAGATATCAACCAGTTCATACTGGATGCTCTTGCTCTCTAGGATTCTCATCACCTCTGCCTGCTGAGACTTCACCTGGAAAACAACAGGAAATGATGGAAACATGCCAAATCCGAGCCTAGAAACTGAGCACGTAGAGTTTATGTTAATGGTTCTCACACAAAACAGATCATGTTTTCTAATATGATAGGAAAAATGTGTGTATGTCATATAACAACAGATTTTATGTACATAATTTATGTGGGTATCGTTTACTCTAGCCTACAGTTAATGCATGTGAATTTAATCATGTGATTAAAAGTAAAGTTTGATGATTAATTTGCTCAGTGAAAGTTATCTTTTGGGCCTGGCAGAGGAAGTTGTGAGGGTTGTTTACAGAAGTAGCCACACCCAGGGCATTCACCAACTGCTGGCTGGCATTTAGTTAACTTCGCTCCACATTTCTTTAAGTGAAACAGAACATGTGAATGTTTTAGAAAAACAATGAAGGCATGCAATTAATGGTGAACGTAAATGTCGCCTAAAATTGTCAGACTTCACTTAATTAAATACTTTTTTCAAGGGTTTGAAGTGTGAACACAGCTTACACATATCTTTAACAAGCGATGTTTTTCACAATGTTTCCCACGCAGTAACACTTAATCTATTGGGATCTTCTGCTGTAATTGCCTGTTTACACTCTTCCTCAATCCTACCTCATTACCAGTTATACAAATAGCATGATGCATTTTCCCAGGCCAAATTTTTTCACTTGCGTGATTTTTTTCATTACACGACGGAGGCAACGTTTTAGACACCGTATTAGAGGGATGTTGTTAAAATCCCCGTTTCTGGAAATAGAGCAAGGCCGCCGATTCACCATTTTCAAGAAAGGGGAAATAAGAACCAATACGACTTCCGTACATGCTGTGTCCACTTTGCAAGTCTTTAGTGGGAATCGTTGATTTTATTTAATCTCAATACAACTTTGACACGCTGCTATAGAGCATCAATAGAACTACTACGTTAGTGTCATTGTCACGCTTGAATATTTTTGAGAAATGGGACAAGATTTTGGAGAACGCTGGGTGTGTCTAGTGGACTGAAATTCACATCTCGAGTCATTAGCAGCAGAAATACGCGCTTACTAAATTGATGCGACTCTACTCACCTCCCTAGATGCAGTAACAGTGGTGTAGTACAATTTGATTCCCATAGTTGTGGATCTTCAAACCCTTTGTGTATGGCGAACAGCTCTCTTGCCGTAGTCTCTGTCTCACTCACTCTCTCACTCACTCTCTGTGGTCTCACGTCAGCTATTCGCTGATCGCCTTAAAGACACAGTGTTGCAGTTAGTATCATGGTGAAATGTACAGAATTGTTTATGGTCCAGGATCTGTCTCTCCTGCACACTTGCAAACTTGCCGCGCTTTGATCTGATGTCCATATAAAAGCTAATTAGATGCAGAAATACAATTTGATAGACATGTATCTTGGCCTACAATACGTATTTTGGCCAACAGGGGAGCAGTTTTCTCTAGTATTGTATTGCGGGCTGTCCTGGCTGCGGCCAATATGCCCATAGACACACTGACACATTCGATTCGCTGTATTTAAAATGAATCAGATATTTGCGGTATATTTATTGGCTGTATTATTATGACAGTACTCTTTGAAGATATGCAAAATGTGACAATCGGAACTGGGTAGCAAACATATATAGTTAATTTGGCACAGAGACATTTTGACAGGTAACTTTCACTGTGAGCTAGCATGGGGAATTCGGGATCAAGTCCAGTAGTACGATTTTTCTGCTGAATCCGACAGATTTTAACTGGGAGTCTACAGTCAGTGAGCACAAGTAAAATGATATACAAACAGTTCAATTTTTAACATATTGGATTAAACATATTTACAGCATTGAGATGCAGTAAGGAAATCGATGCTGTTTTATAACAAAGGCTGTGTAAAAAAGCATACATGGCTCTAGAGGAAGGTGTAAAGATGTAAGCCTTTGAGTTTTATAGGGGAGGCGAACATGTGAATCCATGGGTAGACTAATACATTATAATTAAATAACCATAGTGAAATGGTGTCATGTTTCAAATGGGCTCGAATTCTCCCTTCAGTTCCCCTTCATCATTTGGCTACTACAAAACTTTCAAAGACCAACTGAAGTTATCTGTATAAAGCTATACTATTTACAAATATGTGCTCATATAAACTACTTTGCATCCATTTTAGTCCTATTTGCAATGATGTGACCTTGTTTCCTTATACTGCCATAACTTTCTATACAAATATTTGAACTGTGAAACTAATATACTAAAAATAAGATAAACACTTTTCTCTTAAGGCTTTCTGGTTAATAATAGGCAAGACATTAAACTAATGCTTAAATTATATTTATTACAAAACCCACTGTGACTTCATACTTTAAATGACTGAAACAATTTCCAGCAATGAACAACAAAACATATTCATAAGAATATACTATATGGTTTCATGTTTTCTGAAATATGGCTAATGTTTCTTAAAAGATCAAAGGCCTGGAATTACTGTACATCAGTGCTAATGTAAAAACTAACAGTGTTTGAATGAATAAGGTTGGGCTCCAGCGCAAAACATTCATTCTGTTCCTCAAGCAAAATTATGGCATATTTGATTAAATCAATATAATGCATTAAAGCTATTTGCACACATTTGAGTTGACATTGTGTGAGAGAGTATCAAAAAATGCATTTATGGTCAAATAAAATTAAATAATAATAAAATAATTGCCTGAGCTAGTATAACTTCCTAAAATATGCAAATCAATTACAGCCAGGTCAGTGGTTAAAACCATATCTATTCATGCCATTACAATGTTGTTACAGAGTTGGGTTGCAACAACCCAACAAAAATAGTAAAAACCCAGATTTAACACTGTTAATCGTTAATAGTGTATAAGAGGGATGAAGATACCACCTACCCTTTAATTTTGTAATTAAAATAAATTGTAAAAAACATATTAAAAGCTAGATATTCATATTAAAGCCACTACAAGGAGTTTTTTGCTGTTACCCACAGTCCATAATGTTTTTAGTCTATCAGGCATAAAGGTACCTATTTTCTTACAGTGATTCCAACTTTTTGCTTGGTCTATCTGCTGCAAAATCTGACTAATCAATCTATTTTCCCATAGAGACAGAAAAAGTCGCTATTGTTATATTACCTCAGGTACCATTGCCTCAGTGATACATATATTGCAAAACAGCTGATGCTGTGACTCAACTATACCGCAACCGCGCTCAATGATTCTCTTTCATACAAACACACAGGCATAGAGTGGAGGTAGTTCAATTTGCAATGAGGCATTGGGGCACATTGGAAAATGTAGTCTTCACTCCAGAAACTTTATTGCTAACACAACACCACATGTCTTTAACAAAACCCTGTTTTGCCATAGACATGACAGTCTGCAGATCAATACCCAGTAACGGCAGAAATCCCCTATGAGTAGAAGTGTCCTGCTTATTTAGCTTTAGCTTGGCAGTCAAGTAGTACTTTAACTTTGCACACCATGTGGACTAATATGCCGATACATGTAACCAGATTCATAAAGTATAACCCAGTAAACAGGGCCGCGTCGCCGCTGCCGTGGAGACGCGAGTACAGCGCCCGCCGGCCGAGGTAGTCGAGATAGGAGGCGTGCACCTGGCTGAGGGTGCAGAAGATGAGGAGCACGTGGAACAACTGGTGGCTCTGGACCGCAAAATCACAGCGGCCGGGCAGCCAGCGCTCTGGCAGGTGGCAGGTGAAAAAGAAGACGCATGAGAGGAACAGGGCCACGTGGCCGATGTGGAACGCCAGCGCCGGGTCCTCCTCTGCCACAGACCAGGAGGTCAGCCGCTGGAACACGGGGCTGGTGTCCCACGCGTAGGCCACCGCCGAGGGGATCACCTGGCCCACCTTGCGAACGTACGCCGGCAGGCTGTGGTTGTAGTACTTCCCATAACAACACCCGAGGAACGACACCCAGGAGAGAACGACCGCCGCGGGCATGAAGATGCCGCGCACCTGCCCGTGCCAGTTCTCCTCCACAGCGTAGTAGAAGTGGGCCAAGGCGCTGCCGTACTGGTACTGCGCCACGCCCAGGTAATCCAGGAAGAAGACGATGTAGTGGCAGAGCTCAGACCTGCCGCCCAGCAGGTGGGCCATCGCGCTTAAGGCCATGTAGACCATCCCAGAGAGACCGAGGACGAGCAGGGGCCACGAATGGGGGTCCCGGACGAAATCGGTCGTCTCTGCGAGCTGGCAGAGCTTGAGGAAGATCACAAGAACACCCAGCAGGTGCGTCCAGATGTTTATCGTCTCGTTATGACGCTGGAAGAGGGACAGGAAATAATAGCGCCAAGTTTGGTGAAGCGGCCGGTAACCGGAGTAGACGTACTGTTCTCTGAAGTAATAGGGGACGTCACTGTCTTTCAGTGTGTAAGGGATTTCCTCCGTTAGCATTCTGGGCATCTCTCTGACTTGCAGCAAGTTGATGAATAGGTGCCCAATTCTTTCCATGAACTGTCTTTAGGTGACCAACCTACTGAATGACAAACATAAGGTGTAAATGTCACAGGATTAATGTCATTGGATTGAAATTTTGTGAAAAATATTCATTCATTCATTTCAAGTCCAAGAAGACCATGGAAAGTGGATTGACAAATAATAATAATAATAATAATAATAATAATAATAATAATAATAATAATAATAAGAAGAAGAAGAAGAAGAAGAAGAAGAAGAATAAGAAGAAGAAGAAGAAGAATAACGCATATACGTATACTTAGATTCTGCAATATAATAGTATTAATACATGTGGATTTTAAGAAAACTGCTCATGTCACATCAAAAGTAAATTTACTGTTAAACAATTATTTGCTTTAGGCAAAGCTGGCTGCAAATGTTGGATGTTCACATTAAGCAGATCCTGTTACGTTAGCTGACCATATACGTCACAGTTAATTCATTCAAAAAATGTTTGCATTTGCCTCAATAGCAAATAGACCTACCCTACAACGTAGGTGTAACATTTTATTAAGTTTTCAACTATTGCAAGGTCAGGTCGCAAATGTCTCACCTTAAAATGTTCTTATGTCACGCGAAAAATTTGTCTTCTGACTTCTGCAAACGATGTGCGATTTGCAAGGTGTAGGCTACAAGGAGGAAGAAGGCGGTCGCTTCTTCCACCATAACCATTAAATAAAACGTTTATGAAGATGTTTATCTTAATTAAATTAAATAAACTGTATTCTTTTGCCTACCTCTGGAGGACCTCGAGACAGGTTTTAGAAATAGCGGTGTAGCACTTTTATAGGGTAATTTACACATGATATGACATGACATGACATGATGTGCGCTCCCTGATAAACAGATAGAACGATATCTTAACGTTGATATAGAATAGACTTTGTTCATTTACAGTCTTTCATGAGAGCAATTCGAAAAGAGTTTACAAGTAGGACCTACCGTTGTACTTGAGGCCACCTTGTGCGTTGAAATCTGGAATATTCTTTCTTGATGTTGCCTATAAACTATAGCCTATGCAGGGTTTTGCACCCTGCATAGGCTGCACACCCTCAAGACAAACCTGCTTTTGCAATTTGAATAAAATTTGAATAAGACACTGGACAAACTGTATTTCTTAAATCTAGAAGACATATCTCACCATGTCTGCCATCCTACAGGATTTGCATTAGGTCCCCTAATATAAGATAACTGTATAATCTACACGTTATAAAGTTGAAACACGCTATCATGGCTACAGGTCACATAAATATAATGAAATTACAAAATCAAGAATTTAGATTTACTAAAATTGTCTGAAATTGTGAAGCCTAAATTTAATATTTTGACCACTAGAGGTCAGTCAAAATCTGTGGTACCTGTGTTCTCTAAAACGTTTACATTGTACAATGTAGGCTTATTTCAATACACAGCTAACACAATTGAATTGAATTAATACTGTATGCATTGGCATAATATGGACAGGCTTTATTTGCAGACATGCACAGTTATAGCTTTATTTTAATGGGCTATACAACATCTTTACTCCCTAGTTTTGTGTTATTTTATGAATAGATTTACCTCATAGTCTGGACAAAATCCAGAAAATACAAAAATACATGTGTCACTAGGTCAGATCAGTCGCCATATGTAAACACACTTTTAGTGACATCAGCAGTCATCTTTGCTACCTTAGACCACTACAGAACTCAATAAATGTACTGTGTGTCTTTGAAGCTTATTCTTAGTCAGATAATGACATTTAAGGAACCTAAGGTTGAAACTGTTAGATACTTGACATTTTACAACTCAAACCATCGACTGCAAAGGGATAGTATATATCACTGAGCTACAGTACACGGTCTAAAGCTGCACATCCTGTCTCCTAATTGGGTTGTGTAGCTTGGCCAGATATTGAGGTGGCATTTTGCAAGTGAATTCCCTCAGCTCCATTATGATGAGCCCACAGCGCCTTCGTTTATCAATGTCCTACTGCTTTTGCTGACTAGTTGTGTTTTCACCCTTCGCACAATATATCACCTGTCACATCTAATGGGAGCCAGTATGGAGCACACAGGACCCAGGCTCATCCCTCGGGCTCATCTTTCGCACCATTTTCACTATTTCCACAGACAACTCCTTCAATATCTGCAGTCCAGCCATACACAATTCTGCAAAGCTCTCTTTGTGCTGGCCCAAGCCCAAAGCCAATGAATTATTTTTAAAATATGGCTACTTTTCCTGTTAACCAGTTATTATGTGTTTTTGGCAATTTTATGTGAACCGACAAATCATTGTATAATATATTTACTACAGTGTTACGGTGTTTATATAGT
Source organism: Aphredoderus sayanus (assembly GCA_027564795.1). NCBI lineage: Eukaryota > Metazoa > Chordata > Actinopteri > Percopsiformes > Aphredoderidae > Aphredoderus > Aphredoderus sayanus. Next base: position 12,735 of record JAODUG010015768.1, on the reverse strand, counting down.
TTATATAATGTAACAATGTTGTAGAAAACCAGTGCTACAGTATATTTTGGTGTGTCACTTAATGGCATATGCCCCCCTGCATTGTGCTGAGTGGCATGAATTCCTCTCTTCCATACAGTGTTCATAAGCTCACTTCCGCTCTACCCTTCCAGCCTAAAGTGCACTTTTGTGCATAGTTGTGTTCTAAAACATAAACAGTGAGCTGGGGAAGCAATATCATTCTAGGGGCAATATAGTGTATGCCTAATAGAATAATGCAGCCTAAGAGGGTTCAAGTTCCTCCAAATTAGAATCATTAATGAATAATAAGCGTGGCTAAAACGTAACATCAATGATATCTCAATATTTCCTTATTGTGTAGCCAATGCCGTCTGTTATAGCCCCTGCTTGCGCGTGTAGGAGGTATAGGTTATAATGTGACTGAAATTAGTGATAGTTTAAATAATGGCACTGATTACGTGTAATAGTTTTGGACATTATTTTTAAATGTTTTATGAAGACTACTTTAAGCCATTGTTAATGTATCAGTAGCCTATTGATAAAAAACAACAACAAGTATAATTTGATTACTCGCAGCCTGCTACAGTATGCTACAGTACTCCCGGAAGCGCGCGTCTGTTACTCGCAAAAGGCATGAGAAGGGAGCGCGTACTGCCAGGAAGTGGCACGCATGAAGTTAATGTTTCACAGCTGGCTATGGCGGATGTGGAGAAGGGCATAGATACCATGAAGAACTATCACATAGCTTTTGAGAAAATCGACCCCGACAGTAGTCGCTATCCTTACTGTATCGTATGGACCCCTATCCCCGTGCTAACGTGAGTTATAGTGGGCGATGTGGATATCTACTATTACAGTGGGACGAAGGGACAGCATTGCTAGCTAGAGAGCTAATATTAGCACTGATAACTGCTGGTTTATGTTGTTTTGACCAGGTGTTTTGCCGAACTTGTTCCCCCTGCTTAACTTCTACCTAACCTGTTGTCTTGCAGCCTGGGTTAGCTGCCTTTTAAACTTTTAAAACGTAAAATGTATCTGTGGCGATTGCCAATATTGTAGTAGTGATGGTGTACAGTAGGTATACTCAAACAGATTTCTACAGTGGGTACGTTACTTAGTAAGGCTGTGGTTTAAGGATGTCTTCTGCTGTAACTATTCAGATGGTTGATTCCATTCATTGGACATATGGGAATCTGTACTTCCACGGGTATCATCCGGGACTTTGCTGGACCTTATTTTGTCTCTGTGAGTAAATTCCATTTTATTCTAATTATGTTTATCTGTATGTACAACAAGCATGTTATTCTTTATTGATGATGTTGTCTTGGTCAAGGTTATGGCAGGAGTATTAACAGGTAGCTTGTCTAACATAAACCTACTGTGCACAGACAGCTATTACTACAGTATTTAACCTGATTGCTGAGTCGGTGCTTATGTACTTTATATTCCTTCATCTACATGCAGGTTTTGCACATTGTGTGATTACCTGCCAAAGGGAAATTCAACATCATATAATATAAAAGCAGACAATTAGCAAAGCAATTTAGCACAGTTTAAATGGTTTTCTTTGACATTATGTAGATTTGGGTCAGCCTTATTTCCATATTACTGTTAGGTCCACTCTATATTTTTCTACATTGGTATGACTGAGGCTTTGCAGGATGGAATTCTAAATGAAAAAAGCACATATGCCTACTCCTAGTTTAGAATTACTGAAATGGGAATGCTCTAATGATATGCAATTTTTTTGATCCCACTTTGTTTTGAATACAGAATGAAATGAAACTAGATTTAGGCTATATTGTCTCATCAGGAATTAATAAATGTTCTTTACCTTTCAACTGGAGACTTGGACAGCAAAATGCAGTGGGCAAGAAAAAAAAGCCAGTCTTGGGAACACTTTGCAAGGCATAACAGATAATCTTTAGAATTTTGCTAAAGATCGTCAAATGTTTCTTTTAGTGTTATTTCAAAGGTATCTATCTTTTTTTAATTCTTTTTTATAACCTTTTTCATCTTTTGGTTTCGACATCTTTGGTTGGAAAAGTTTATCTTTACATTTTGAGACGTTTGGCATTATTTCAGTCATGTACTTGTGGGTTGGCCTCAAGTGAATCAATTGAAACACAAGATGTGGGTATTAAGTTTGACCTCTAATGACACTGCACCATATAACTAGGACAAAGGGTGTCTATAAAATGAGCCTTACTATTCACTTTATGATATAAATGTGTAATGGCTACTCTTGGTTTTCATTACTTTAATTTGATTTAAAGTTTTAAGTAAAATGTTTGTTTGTTATAGGAAGACAACATGGCCTTTGGGAGACCAACAAAGTAAGTAGATTAAACCTTTAGGATGTCATGATTTTACTGCTCCTTGTACATTTCTTTTGAGTGCAAATTGTTTCAGGCATTGTTTTGAAAGCCATCTTGTTGTTGAAACTGAGCTCATGTAGTGACTTCGCCTCTGAGAATACCCTCTTGTTACAAATATCTCAATACTGGGTAGTGTAGTGTGTTGTTTGCCAAAGGGGGAGGGGCGGGACAGAGCATATTTCTAACATTGGTTGCATTTAAACCAGATCTTTTGTGGTGGATTGGAGGGAAAACGGTTTGAAGGTGTAAAATGCTGATTAAAAACATGGAATGGTATCCACCTCTGCTCTAAGGTACTGGATGCTTGATGTGAGCAAAGTGTACGCAAGTGGCTGCAACGCCTGGGACACGGCAGTGCACGATGCCTCTGAGGAGTACAAGCACAGAATGGTAGGCTGTGTCATTGGTGTGTTTGTGTTGTGTTGCTTTGTGATTCAAATAAGATGTTGCCATACACACAGTTTTGTATCTCAAATGTTTCAGAGTAAATCGGTTTGATATTGTAAAATGTTTCAAATACAAACAACTCAGTGTAACCTAAAATAATCAACCTCATGTGGATTCATAAACATGGTACAGTATTTTCAATTCACAAGCAGCCATTGTGATATACAGTATATTATTATAGTAAGAGTACTCTTATGTCACAGTACATTTGATGTTGATACAATGATGTGCACCCCCCCCTGAAGCACAACCTCTGCTGTGACAACTGCCACTCTCACGTGGCCATGGCGCTGAACCTGATGCGCTATGAGAACAGCACGTCGTGGAACATGGTGAACCTATGCCTGCTCGCTCTCATCCACGGGAAGCACGTCAGGTAAGGCAGACCGTTCTGTCTTCAGAGACCACGCACCCACTGGCTTCTCGTGTTGTGGCAGCAGCCCCAAGAAGTAGGGCTGATGAGTGCGATCAGCCAGCTGCCCCCGGGAAACTGTTGGCGCCCTGGAACCACTGTAGGGGACTGGCTTTGTATTGTTAAGATGTACGCCAAGCTGGCTTTTTCTTTCCCTACAGACACTATCTGATCTCTCCACACAGAAATGTGGGTTATGAAAATAGTTTAGACAAGACCAGCCCATACCAATTGGATCGAAGTTAATTACGTTGGCTGCAAGCACCATGGTTACAAAAGTAATAACTGACATAATTGACATTGTGCTCGTTGTTTGGAGGGCATGATTGGGGAGCAGGTAAGCATTTGATTAGCACTCTGCAGTAATGATCACTGGTATTTCTGTTCTGTTTTTTTCCACCTACTTTACCTACCCCCCTTTGCAAGCTCTCTCTTTTTCTCTTTCTCTTTCTCTCTCTCTCTCTCGCTCTCTCTCTTTCTCACACACTCACACTCTCTCACAACATATTCCATTCTCCTTTTTTGTGTGTGTTTTGCTGTTTGACCAGCTGCGTGGGGTTCCTGAAGACGTGGCTGCCCTTCCTAATGCTGACGGGGGTTATCCTTGTGGTGGCCCTGACCATTAACCTCCGGTGACCGCGGAGCTGAGGTGACGTCAGGGAAGCCCCTCCGCCGCCGCTCGGACGTGGAGTGCACCTTCTTGCCACCGGGGGAGGAATGACTCTGTTGTGCACATTGTAACAGAGGAGACATGAACCTCTCCCCCTCCGGGATCAGGCTGGGAGGGAGGTGTGATGAGGAGGGCTGACATCTTTGTGTGCTACCTAACAAAACACTCGCTTGTTTTAATGCAGATGGCTGATATCTGACTAGCGCCACCACTAGCAGTGAAGCTGAATGACTTTAGGGAAGCAATTTTGTATCTAATAATACGTTTACATTAATAGCCTTTTGATAGAGTTCAGTGGTATTCAAGTACTCCCCTGGCCACCACCACAACACACAAAAATGATTAGATTACGATGAAAAAAACCTACTGTAACAGGGTGTTTGGGCAAAGCCACCTTGAAAGGGAAGGTGCTCTGCCTTTTTTTACTTTGATTTCTCTTACAATTATTTTCAGATTGTGGGTTTCTGAGTTGTTAATGTAGTGTGGCCATGCTTTCTGAAAGTGGCACAAACATTGGTTTTTATATGATGGAATAGAAATATGCTGAGTCATTTTTGCTTGAAAGCTTTGATTGTTTGATTTGATACAGGGGATGAATTGGATCTAAATTATTGGTATTTTGCATATTCTTGTTGCATTAGACAGTATACTGTACACTATATTAGACAAGCATAACAAAATGTAGATCTAAAGCTTTAAAAATGGTGGCATTGCATTTTTCATTTGTATAAAGTATGTATATTCCTTTGTGACATTAGAAATGAGTCTGATAAGAACTTATCATTCAAGGATCATAGTAGCCTTAGTGAATGTGGCTGTAGGTTTAATCTACAGAGACCAACAGATGTTTCTTGTTTTTGGTGTTTTTATTATTTGTGCCAAAATGAATACAAATTCAAACTGTGTCCTTAACCACAAAGCTATTTTGTTAGGGCTTTACGTAGTTATACTACTGGTAAAAGATAGCCATACAAATTCATGCTTTATGTCTTGACATGTTAGGTTTTTCAGGGTTGTATTGTACCTTTTTATTAGTGCATTTGCCTTCTACATATTAGAATAGGTGAGGTGCCTATAACAAGCAAAAGACCTCTTTCATAGACATGTATCCATTTTTTATTTAAATGCCATTTTGATTTGGGTTTTGTATGTTGTTTTCCTATGGTAAATCTAAATGATGGTTGGTCCTTGAAAACCGTTGCCATGGCAGTAGTGAGTTGATTCAAATCCTTTCATTGTTTGCAATCAAATGGGAGAAGTGTTGGGCACTTTATAGCCACAATGCTGCCATTAGCAGAAGGTAGCCAGCATCCTCAGGTCTCTCGCTCACACACACACAGATATACATATATATGCCTGCTGAATATCCACACTCCCTCCAGCCTCCCCCCACCCCCCCTCCCCAAAGCCTGACAAGTGTCACCCCTGCTGTTTTTCAGTGTTGCTCATTAGATTAAAGGGTCACTGTGAAATGGCTGTAGTGTTTCACAATGCATTAACATTGGCACTACAGTAATGAAAGTTTGATGGTGAGCTATGTTTAAATGTCTGAGTGAATACACTTGATTTCCTCTATGAACATATGTTAGTATAGTTGATTACATGTATTTGTCAGTGACCATACGACAACATTAAGCTCAAATAAGGAAAAGAGATGCATTCTACCAGATTTAGCTATACTAGTCTGTAGTCCCTGGCAGGTCGACATGTAGCAGTGGTTGAGCAATACCCATATGCAAACATTACATGTTTTTCTAATTTGTTGGAATTTATGTTCAGAATGTAGTGACTATTGTACATGCAAGTTTGATCTTCCATGTTCAAGATGTTTGATTCTCATTTTGTGCTGATATCTTGGGTTGCATTACAGGTTCATTGTTGGTTCATTCGATACAATGCATATCTCACTATTCTGCAGTACAGCAGATTTGTGCCTGACTTTTTTGAGTGCGTCCGTGTGAGAGTAAGCGAGCATGCCTGCATGTACACAATGTATGTATCTGCATGCATGCAGCGTTAAGAGTGAATTTTTACTTGTGTGTATGTTCAGAAGTTAATGTATCACACGTATACTGGAGCTTCTTGAAATTAATGGTATGCTACATATCATCACAGCCAACTGCCTACAAATGTACCTCTTACCTGAGATAAGAATGTATGTTTATCCTGTTTTTAGTAAGCCTCCTTATGTTGGTATTTTCTGCCTTGATCTTGTAGCTTGTGTGCTATTTCTAGCACAGGGTTAACAAAGTCAGTACTTTATTACACTGCAGTTTACCATAATATTCTATAATACATTCTTAATGGGAAATCTAAAAGTTTGGAACATGGAATTCAGGCAAGCAGAGTGAGTTGTGAGGATGTTTGATGCCTCTATAATGTGGATACGTTTAAGTGGTATGTAACTGCAAGTGGCACAGTGCATTTTGGTGGCACTGGTCAAGAAGCGCAATTGCACATCTGTCGTTCATCAGACCTTTCACATTGTATTTGGTGTAGCTGCAGATATGAATTGAAGCTTTGTCAATGGTGGGGAGGCAGAAAACATCCCTTTCTATGTGCCAGGATATTTTCTGTCATTGTATAGGTTGGTACACTGGTGGGGAAATTGTATCAGTAAATGCGAGGACCATGTTAAGCTTTTGATTGCACCTGGAAAATGTAGTTATTTTACCATAAAGAAGTTTCCATATACATCTTTTCATCTTCCATGACTATCTTCACCATGACTATGGCTAAAATGCAATAATAGTTTGCATATTTCTGCATGGAAGTTATAAAAAGAAGATTTAGAAGACACAGCAGCCATTCGCAGTTGGGTTCTGACATTTACTGTCTTGTAAAGCAGATGTAACTGTAATTTGCATGAGTGATATTACCAGTAAAGACGTGCATTGTAGTGGTTGGAAATGTATGAATACTGCATACAGTTTTAGTTCATGTAAAAAATGTCCCTTTTGAGACTTTAATGTAATTAAGGGCTATGGAAGTAAACAACTTGAATTTCAAACACAAATCTCAAAATATATTAATTTAAGGGGCATTATAGAAGGTTGAAAAGAAAATGGGACCAAGCAAAATTGTTAGACAAACAATTTGTCAGACTGCATGTGCAGGAATGCAATAATCTCTGCAAACCTATTGAATGGATTTTAGATGTAGCCTGCTGTGGTGACTAGCGTATCCAAGAGCCAGGTCTTGGAATGCGGAGACCTGCAGTTCTGCCAATTCAGACAGCCATAGAAGACAGTCGGGATGCTATTATTAGTGCCACTACCCATATGCTTACAGCAGTCTGCGAAACCCAAGCCCTCCTTTGTTTCTACAATCCCCAGAATATCCTTTATCCTGCAGATCATATGCATTTATCTCCTAGGATTTAAGAAACCTGTGACCTGTGTGAACTGTGAATGTATTTATAATACCAATAAATGTGTTTTATTATTGTACAAATCTGTGCAAGTGTTTTTATAGTCACAATGTTGAATTAAACCCAGTGTCATCACCATGACTTATTATATTATTTATACTTGATAGTGTTCAGAAATACACACAATGCCATTGTATATTAGGTCTCTCAATTTCCAGGTTTTTTTAATCTAATGGTTAACCTCCCACTCATTTGCAATTGTTTCCATGATCCCATCACAGTCCAGGAAAGAGGGATCAAAGGCCAAACCCCACCCCCACCTGGAATGGAATAGCTACCTGGTAACCCTGGTGATTCCTTCAGTTCTCCATATATACCTATACAAAGTGCATTGCAATTGCATACTCATTTTTGTAAATGGCTATACGGTTTCAATAACTGTCATGCAATTTGTCCTAGTCTACGCTCAATAAGATGCATAGCTGATTTGCAGCAGATTATCCTTCCTAATTCTTTAAATTACCCATGCTTGCACCAATATCAGTACGAGAGACTGGGGGGGTGAGATAAATCCGGATAGGGCTCGTGGGAAGCCCCTCCCCACGGACTGCACTACGCGATATTCCTTTAATTTCATTGTTCCGGAGAAGCGACACCCCGCTTGCAACGGCAGGGATCAAAAACCAAGATCGGCGAGACCCCCCTTTTGTCATGGAAATAAGACCATGCCTCCCAGTCACACGCAGGCTCAAAAAAATGCTAAGTTGAGCATTCGCAGCCAGGACGTTAGAGACGGCGGGACGGCGTGAGGATGGCTTGGACGAGCTGACCAACGCAAGTTAAGCGAGGTTTCATTTACACATTTGTTTTCACTTGCTTCCATGTCTGCCAGTGTACATTTGCCGGTCCTGCATTGCATAGCTTAGCGTAGCATAGCATAGCATAGCATAGTAGCAGTTTTCCAAAATGTTGGATTTTGGACGACGCATGGTTTTCTGCGCGCTGCTGTGTTCCATTTACGCGCACACACCGTGCCCACCTCGTTGTGAATGTTCAGAAGCTGCTCACACCGTGAAGTGTGTCTCGAAAGACTTGCGGAGCATACCGTCAGGGATTCCTGGATACACGAAGAATTTGTTTATTACTGGAAATCAGATCAGTCGACTCGGACCTGAATGTTTCAAAGGACTGGATAATGTCACCAACCTTTCTCTGAGCAATAACAGGTAAAATATGCAGTATAACTGCACAGATTTGGTTTTGGTACAAACTAAATTTAGCCTAACTAATTGTTTATGGAAAGCTCACGACAGGCTATGGCTGCGTACTAGATGCATTCATTCTGGCTACACCTTTGTTGTCCTATGTAATTTAAGACATTATTGACCCAAAACCCACGGGTATCAAATTATGTTTTTCTTCTTTTTCCACCAGGATCACAGAGGTGGAGTCCCACACTTTTGCCGGTCTCCGCAGCCTGCGCTCCCTGGACCTGAGCAACAACCAGCTGGCTGTCATCCACCCCGAGGCTTTCACCATGCAGAACCACTCTCTGCGGGAGCTCAACCTCAGTCGTGCGCTGCACGACCACTCCTCGGTGATGGACCTGGCCATCTCCCTGCGCTGGAGCTCCCTGGGGAGCCTGCGGGTGCTGGACCTGTCCTCGAACGGCCTCATCTTCCTCCCCCTGCGCATCTTCTCCCACCTGGCGGGCCTGCGGCGACTGCAGCTCGCCAACAACTCCCTGGTGGCCATCCACAACGGCACCTTCTCCGGCCTGGAGGAGCTGGAGGAGCTGGACCTGACCCTGAACGCCCTGAGAACCATACCGGAGGAGGGCCTGCGAGAGCTGGACTCCCTGCCCCGGGCCAGACTCCTGCTGGGGGACAACCCCTTCACGTGCACCTGCGGCATCGAGCCCCTCGCCCAGTGGCTCAACCGGTCGGAGGAGGAGGAGGAGGAGGAGGAGGGGGGGGGTGGCGGGGCTCGGGTGGAGGACGCGGCGGGATTGGCGTGCGCCTTTCCCGCCGCCATGAGGAACGTGTCCCTGCTGGCGGCAGGCGGCCTGACCCTGGGCTGCCACCAGAGGGCGGCGGGGGCTGACCTGACCCTGCAGACCTCCTATGTGTTCCTGGGCATCGTGCTGGGCTTCGTGGGCCTGGTCTTCCTCCTGGTGCTCTATCTGAACCGCAAGGGCATCAAGAAGCGGGTGTACGACATGCGAGACGCGTGCAGGGAGGTGTGGGAGGGCTACCACTACCGCTACGAGATCGACTCCGACCCCAGGCTGTCGCAGGTGTCCACCAGCGCGGACATGTGACCGGCCATTCGCCTTGTGGCTTGCTTTCCTACGGGAGCCTGACTTTTCCTTTTCTTCCACAGACACTACAGTGAGACAAAGGATTGTAAAACATTGTACATACCTCTCTGTAAATATATACATACGACTGTTAATAACCTTTTAGTCATTATGGCTCTCGTCCTGTAATTGTGCTGCAATCCGATGAGTTCTATCTTTCTTTTCGACTGCACAGTCCTGGATATGTTTATTCCTGCTACTCAACAAGGCGCAAACATTGTGAGTGGGGTTGTTATGCTGTAAACCCCCCAACTGCCACTTACGTACATTAATAGACCCTTCTTCCGATCTTGCAACAGTAAGTGCCTTTGTTGGTTGGTCACGAAGCATCGAAAATAAACACAGGACTGTTACAGCAGTGAGTTCAGTAGTCAGAGGATGTATTAAAGAGGGGGGGGGAACTATACATTGAATTAAAAGTATTTAAGTGGATAGCCTGCACGTTTAGTTTTTGACATTTGACTGCAAATGTTTAGTGTGAGTTTCAGTCGTGCTTGTGTAAAGTCTGCCAACAAATGGGCTACACGATGAGACCCCAACCCCTTTTTAGGGTTTAGGGCACAATATCTCATTCAACTCTGAGGCATTTAGAGCAGGACAAGCCCTTTGGTCTTCAGCCTCACCGCCCCAGGGTGCCTGCTAGGAATTAAGTCCACCGCATTCCAAAGGGAGGAGAAGCTTTCCTGTAACCACTCTGCTTCTCCTTGGCTATGAATTAGAAACGGGACAATTGAGTGCAGAGCAACGGAAATCTCTTCTCTTTTTTTATCATGAAACGTTGCTTTGTTTTAACTCCTCTAGTCTTTTTTGTCAAAATGATGAAAACCAGTCCTGGGCTGTGGCCGCTGAAAACTAAACCCCTCCTCTTACTCAAGACAACAGCCACGCTGGGAAGCTCTTTGAAGGAAAGCCCAGCTCTACACATTTTTCTGTTTAAGGGACGTTTTTTTCCCACTGATAAGATACAGATGATTCTAAAACACCAGCTCGGCACTTTCATTCAGTTTGTTTGCTTTTACGGGTTTTCTTTGACCATTTAATGAACTGACTTTATAACACTATGAAACAATTACGAATGAAGAATTAAAGGAAAAAATCTTTCTATGTTGAGATTAAAACAGTCCCCTAATATGGTATGCTTCCAAATTGACAAATGCTACATATGACATAAAGTTTTAATAAGAATGCATGTGGTAGGGGGGTGTAGTCATTACTTTACATGACCTATAGAAAGGAAATGGAACATAATTTAATATCTCTATGCTTCTTTGAATTAAATTGTTTCTGCATGTTTAGAATGAAGGCATATAAAGCCGTAGTGGCAAATGTGTTCCTGAATCAACATCATATTACAACAGAATATCCTATTTCACTTTCATTATTCCATGAAAGTAATATATGTATTTGCTATTTTTATATTTGGCCCCAAATCAGAAGACACTTCTTTGGCAATTTGGAAGGAGAAAGAAGGAGAAAACAAACTGCCATTTCTAAATACAGTACAGTATGTTATTGCTTTGCCCAAATTGTTTTCTACCTAGATGGAAGGGGCATACAGTGTTGAGAGACATACAATTCTATTGTTTGAAGCCAAAGAATTGTCATCCTATCGAGATGTAATATAAGCGCCCCAAGTAATCCAGCAATGTTTATAGCGTGGATTCATTTTATTGCATGTATAATGACAAAATAAAGCTTTAGAAATGTTACCACTCTGATGTGTGTTTACTAAATTAGCTTTAAACAGAACTACATACACAATGCGAAAAACTGGTCTTTTCACAACCTTGTTAGGCTAATTTAAAAAGACGTACAGTTGGATGTGGCCAGTGTACTGCTTTTTGAATTTACGAGCCACATCGAGCCAGGCAATTACTCGCTGAGGAGAAAACAATTGAGGCTAGTCCAGTGACAGACACAATGGGTGTCTCAAATAGCAGGATGTGTGAGATGAGCTTTGTTTTCTAATGCGAAGATGCCTTGTGATACTCACTTTCCCTCCACTTGCACAGAGGACCATTATGCCGCTGCCTAATAGGATTCACTCATGATGAAAAAGTCGAGCGTCCTTATCCAGCCATTGTTACAGAAGTGTCATCATTCTTAATAATTGCCTGTGGGAGAGAATCCCAGGAGTGGTTTTTATTTGCTATTACATTGTGTCACAAACATGGCATTACGCTCGCCATAGGTTATTGGTGTCAGATGCATGAGCAGAAGGAAGGGTAATTATTTGCCGCTAGTCATTATTTCCCTTTAGGCTATTAAAGAGTTGATGAGGAGTAGTATTTGTTAAACATTGTTATGAGTGTGACCACAATGTTTACAATGAGACTAATCCTATACCGTCTGGTTGCTATGGGCTAGGTCAATTTAGCCATCGATGGAGAAAGAGCAGAAAGGCAAAGAAAAACGGTCAATCTGATGTCCTCATTGTATACGGTAAACTCTACCTCTTCATGTCAAAATGGCTATGTGACTCTTGTCCACATAATTGTGTTTGTTAAAGAAAATGTCATAACTGACTTATCGTGTCTTTCAACAGGTTGTTTGTGTAACCACATGAGGTCTCTTAAAAAAACATCTTTGAAAGTAAAGTTAGTACTTTTATATTAGTACATCTTTCCCTAAATGAAGCTGCATGTGGCTTTGGTGTGTCACTATGACTAAATATATAATATATGGTTCTTTTTTTTTCTGGTTTTGAAAATATTCCTCTGAAGAATGAAACGTTTTTATACCACTCCTGTCTCTGGGAACATCTTGGCACCATTAAATAGATTTAATGGCCGTGATAGAGAATATGCCTTAAAAGTGAATGCCACATCTGTGAGAAATTGAACATGTTAAACAGAGCCCACAACAGTCTGCGTGACGACACCCCCCTCCCCCCACCACACCCACCCAATCTCCCCAACGGCCCGCCATGACAAGGACTACGAGGAGAGAGGGAGGATATGTATCTGTTGTGTGTATCGCTCTCCCTCTCTCTCTCACACACTCTCTCCCTCTCTCTCAGTCACTCTCTCTCTCTCTCTCTCTCTCTCTCTCTCTCTCTCTCTCTCTCTCTCTCACTCTCTCTCTCTCTGTCTCTCTCTC
>JAODUG010015759.1:3859-23268 GCA_027564795.1 Aphredoderus sayanus | reverse complement strand
GAGAGAGAGAGAGAGAGAGAGAGAGAGAGAGAGAGAGAGAGCGAGAGAGAGGGAGGGAGAGAGAGGGAGAGAGAGAGAGAGAGATTCCCCTCTAAACAACCTCTGCCAGTGACATTAGGGCTAAATTATGGGATGTGTGAGTTGCCTGGTGAGAGCAGCCCCATGGAGACCAAATGTGGTAAGTAGAAAACAGCCCTTACCGTGTGGCTGTGTGTGCGTGTGTGTACCTGTGTGTGTGTGAGAGTGTTAAAAGTGTATTTCACACTGCTCAACTCCCACTTGACATCCTTGACACATAATCTCATAAACATTAAGTATTATATATTTTTCTAAGACATATCTCTCATGCATATATTTGTGACAGGCTCTAGAAGGTTTGAGAGCAATTGTAATTGTTATTGTATTGGTACTGTATGTGTAATGGACTATAAGATGTAAGATGTAGGTATGTATGTTCCAATAATGAATAAAAGTCACTCTCTCTCCCTCTCCCCGTCTCTCACACACACTCACAGACTCACACAACTCATAGGTTTAGACATACAGTAATATGCGACACAGACATGCCCACTTAGCAAACCACATGCCCTTGGAAATGTTACAGGTCAAAGAATACATAGAGAGAATTTTCCAACAGGTACTTCAAAGACATCAAACAACCGCACATCATACTGAGTAAAATAAACCACCACAAAGTGATTAACAAATGAGAGCATTTAATGTCAGACTGCATGTAGAGCTGTGTCTGGTGAGAGCTAAACAGGCAATTTAGGATCATACCACCAATGAAGCAACACATTTAAATTCAACACGGGAAAATAAGAGGAATGATTTGTGAGCTCACTGATGCATACAGTATGTACAACTAGCACTTTCTAATTTATTTGTGATTAAGGAAAGCATTGCTCTCTTCTCACTGGACTGTTGCAGTAATCTCAAGTGTGGGTGGAGTCACTGCCATGTGTGAGTGTGTCTGCCTGCCCTAAATCTCTAATCATGGCTATCTGCAGCTCATCTGCATATATGCTAATATCTCCAACAGAGGCCTTATGAAGCAACGAGGGAGAGGACAGAGGGAATAAGTGGAGGACAGAAGGGAGGAGAAGAGGAGAGGAGGAGAGGAGGCCTGGGGAGGGTCGTGGGAACAGGCGACAGACTAACTGTTGCTCTATGGGTGCCTCATTGTAAGAAGGTAAACAAGTTGGTGTGTTGTAATGAGGTAGACCCCCCCCCCTCCCCTCCATAATTTTAAGTATGTCCTTTATTCATATCTGAGGCAGCACAACAGAACACACAGCCTTGCCCTTGTGATGGATGGCCTCTTAATTATGAGACACACACTGTACTGTACCGTGTGCTTGTGTTTGCATGGGAACAAGACAGCATGTATGTTTGTATGTAATGTATGAATGCGTGTGCGTGTGTGTGTGAGCCAAGCTGTGTGTTCTTCAGCCTCAGCAGGAGAGCTACTCCAGCCTTAACGAGGCTGTTAATGAGTGCTTTAAAATCTACTATCTAATGAGTGTGTTGTTTACAGTGAAGAGCGTGCACACACACACACACACACACACACACACACGCACACACGAATGAATATGTATAAACGTATAATCATATGCATGTTTTCATGTGTATGGCGACGCACACAAGCACACAACACACACAGACAGATTTTGGTGTATATACGTGATTGGGCCAAGCTATATGTGTGTGTGTGTGTGTGTGTGTCTGTGTGGACTATGTGTCTTTGTTAACTGTAATGTGTCTGTACTGTGTGTGTGTGTGTGTGTGTGTGTGTGTGTGTGTGTGATTCTGTACAGCACTGAAAAGTCATAGCTGCAGGCTCTCAGTGTGAAGTGAGCTAACACTGCAGCACATGGAGACAGGAGCTGGATGTACACAGTTCTGAGCAGGCTGCCATCACCACTCTCCTCCATCTGTTTAGACACACACCTGCTGCCAGACAACGTGTAGGCTACTGTAACACCTCCATAGACCCCCCGATGTCTGGAGGCTTCCTCTATTACCACATGGGTAAGAAACAAACTCTTGATTTGAACGGGTTAAGGCTTTGCAGACCAGGCGCAGTTTCTTTATGTTCACCTGAACATCTTGAAAAAGCTAACAGTCCATTTGTGAAGCAAAATAACATTCACACCAATGGGATTATCTTTCCACACTGTTTTCCCAAACATTTACACATCTAGAAAACAAAGCAAAAAAACAAAATAGCCTACACAATTTTGTTAGTCAATTTACTATTACCAAAGTACAATTAAGTAATTGAAGTTATACACAACATACTTTTTGTTTGTATACTTAAAATAAAGAACAAAAGAAACATACATATAGTTCTCAAGAGTTCCATCTGACAGAAACAATGTGATGCAATCTGACAGCAGTCAGTGTTGTCCTGTGGACTGCAGTGAATAAATCGTATTTCCACGTGTCTGGCTTTTGATCAACTACATTTCCCACAGACATGCCAACTTGGATCTGTTGCTGTGCCCTAAAGTATTCATAAGCCACAAGGCCGCAAACACCCTAATATATATTTTATGCCGTCTGTGTGTTTGATAAACATTCCCCAAGAGGCATTGAATAAAGAAATCATCAACCAACCAACCAAACCATACTACTGATTCAAAATATGGAAGGAAAGAATGAGAGGAACAGACACTGACAGAAAGTGTGTGTGTGTGTTTGTGTGAGAGATAGAGAGAACGAAAGAGAGAGATATATACAGTATAGAGAGAGAAACAACAAGACAGATCTGTTGTGAATTAATGTTCATATAAGGTCTGCATTAATGCAGCTTTGACAAGAGCCTGGCCTGACTTCTGAGCATGTAATGTATCCACTGTACACAGGACAGTAAGATGGGATGGCAGTTCATAAACCTCCTGAGAACCTCCGCTCAGGACCAAGGACAGCTCCTGTGTTTCCCAGCCCTGCTGTTCAATTCCGGTAAATTTGCATATTGTGTTCATGGACCGGTTGGATGACAAAGTGAAAACAACATGTTCAAGAAAAGTAAACACCATTAGTTTCAGTGAATGGTTGAACACGAAAATGTGTTGACCTTTATAGTCCATGGACTAAAGCTTATTATTAAGAAGACAATGCTACCCATATGTTTGCCCAAAAAGCATTCATGTTTAAAGTTTAAGAGAAAGGCTTATACATATATTCCTGAGGAAGTTTCAGAATCAGCCGTTACAGTAAAATGAAATGACTAACCTGATGCTGCCAGTCCAGGATAGAGCATTGAAGAGGACAAAGAGGAAAAGTATAAGAACACCTTCAGGGACATTATTAACAGCAGACCCTAGATTTCTAAAGAAGAATCACTGATATTACAATTTATACACAATTGTGTTAACAGCTCATTGTATGCCATTGTCACAGGAATATGTTTCCTATTGTCAGTTAGTATTTCCGGTGCCAATTTGAGTGGTTGAAAGAGGAATTTCCAGGTTATGCAGTGTAGAAGGTCATACAGTATGTAGAGCCAGTGCCCAAGAAAAGGAGAGTTGGCGGCTGCCTTGACAACCAGTTAGGCTGTGTGTTTTCCTCAAATGGAATTTCCCCCCAGTGAGAAGAGTTAATTATTAATTTATCTGTGTGTTAAGTGTAAAACCTTAAATGGACTGTTGCTAAGAGCTTGAGTTAGCTGAAGCGAAACATGGCTAAAGGACTTAAGCTGAACTGAAGCTGAACTGAAGCTGCTAAAACTGCCAGAGTATGCTGAGAGACCACAGCAAGATGGATATGGTTCCGGAGTATTCATTTACATTTCTCAAAACCTGTTTAATCAACTCAGTAGTTACTATTATTCATGGTAATGGGCCTCGGAAAGAAACCAGTGTTCTATAGCTCCTATAGAACACTGGTCATGCATATAGGCTGCTACTGCATGTGGAGCTGTTAAGGACATTTATTTTTGACCCCAGTGCAAGCTAAGTCATATTGACATTCTCATTCATAGCATGCACACACACACACACATGTACACACACACTCATATTTGTGAGGTCACCCACACAAGCAGAGAAGGATCTGATAAAATGGCTGAATGCCAGAGCATGGAACTGCAGCAGGGTGCACAATTCCCTTGAGCCATGAATCTCTCTCTCTCACACACACACACACACACACATAAAGCCATGTGAATTCCTCCTTGGCTCTCTCATCCTGTACAGTTTTACAAAAACATGCACACGCACACACACACACACACACGCACACACCTACACACACACACACACACACACACACTCACACACACCATAAAACTCCCTCATTCCTCCACTGTCTTTAAACAGTGGAAGTGTGCCCTTTCCCGCCTGGCACTCTGCCAGCCTCTTCCAGCGCATTACCACCACATGACCCCTGCATGTGCTGAGAAGGGAAGCATTTAACCCCCCGGCCTGCTCATTGATGCTCCCTCATAGCGGCCTCGTCCTGCGATGAATATGGATGATCCCCAGTCGACACAGAGCCGCCATAACACTCCGCTTGCCTGGGAAAGAGGTGTTAAAGACATGTGGGACTGTGTCTGCGGAAATTACTCTGTGTCAATGTTTGCGTGTGTGTGGGGGTGGGTGCATTTTTTGCCTTCTGGAAATTCGATATATTTCTTCCAGTGTGTCTTTCTATTCCCATCTGTAAGCTACGGGGGACTCATTCCTGTTGTGGCGTTCTATCACACAGAACATCAATCTGCTAGACTGACATTTAATCCCAAGCCTGGGCAGGTAAGGATACACAAACATGTGCGCACACACATACACACACACACACACACACACATATAGAATGCATGCACACACACACACACAAAATGTATACACACAACAAAACGCTAACAAATATACATACAAATTGGATATATAATTAAATATACATAATCCAATATACCCACACACGCATACATACATACATACATACATTTTAATCAAGGACTGTATAGGCATGTAGCTATTTACTGCGCAACAAAGACGTTGAATCATGATATCTGATCTACTGCAGCTTGAGGGCTCAATCTTCACACGGACAACAGCAGAGTGGGTTTGAAACAAGTGGGAAGTAAAACTAGACAACAAAGCAGGATTGATAGATTGGTCCGATGGACTTGGGAGGTGAAATGCTCCCAGCAGCACTCTTGCTTGTTGGGCCTTTGATGGAGCGGCTGGGAGATCCATAGAGCCAAGAAGAACGATGGTCTCATGTTCGGCTGCCCGGCTGGCTGGAAGCCATGGGATACCACTGTCACAGCTGTAGCCGCTCCCACTGATTCTCCCTAGCCATGCCTAACCCTTGCTAATTGCCTCCCAGGTGCATCTAATCCCCGGATCAGCTCTGGTCTGTGTATGTTACTAGTCTGACAAGTTTGTCTTGTTCGTTTGAAGCCTGCGTTTTCGATGCATGTGTGATTTGAACCTAGGACCTATAGGGAACATGTGCCTACAGTACACCTCCCTGGCTCCCAGGACCTTTGCCTGCCTCTGACCTGCTTGTACATTTTAGATTAAACACTATCATCTAGTTTTCGTGTCTGCACTTCAGTACGAATTATTTGTTGTTACACCCAAAGACTGCTAGCCCTTTCTAGCTAGCTCCCGCACTGGCGCACACCAGCTAGCACTCTGGCTTGGAGCCACACCCACTTCTCCCCTCTCCTCTGGACACCCTCCAACTCCGTCTATTCCTACAAACCCTTTCTTTGTTCTCCATATGCCTCCATTTCTCTCGCTCCTCTATCTCCTCTAATGCTCATTGAGGAAGTCATTGCATTGTCCTCATTAGCACAGATGTCATTTTCTCCCAAAGTACTTAACTTTTTCCTTCCAATGGTGATGACGATTTTAATAAGGTCATGCTGAGACATCCTTGTTCTGGCGTGAGTGTTTGTCTCTGTGTGCGCGTGAGCGCGCCTATGTGCGTGTGTGCATGCGTGCGCTGTGACATAAATGACAAAATCTCCCCGCTGTCAGTACGTGACACCTTGACAACTGGCAGCGTCACGCAGGGAAAATGAAAAGCCCCGTCGCAGAGAGAAAGGGACAGGTGTAGTGGGGGGAGGCCGCGATGACACGGCAAAGAAAAGGCTGTGAGAAATGGAGCGAGAGCGGGCGAACGAGGGCCCTACAGAACCAGGAGGGCTCCGCAATCAATTTTAATTAGCGCAGCGCATCGCCAGGTATTATCAAGCAGGCAGCGGTGTGAGATGATGGCAAGGCTGTGTGGCCTTTTATAAACACCCTCACTGGTCCGGTGGTTTGAGCACCATCGCTCCCAGCTTCCAGTCACATGTTGCTCCACACCGGCTTCCTATAAATCAAAACGCCAGAGCTCTTTAATCCTGTCATGGAACAGGTATTTAAAAGGTAGAGTCAGTGATTGTAAGCTACAGTAATACATTTTGTTTGTCACATTCAGTAAATATCTCCCCATGGTCTGATACAGACTCCTGTGCTATGTGCGCACTGGAAAACAGTTATCTGGTGTAAATGGGAGGGCAAACAAAGTGGTGCAGACCGCACCACACAAATAGCCTAGCCTTGGCTAGGCTACTTGCCAGGCCAAGCCATGCTTGGCCAGTTTTTGGGGTGGAGCTTCTGAGGGTGTTTTTGTTGTTTCTCCAGCATCCCTGACTCCACCTTTAATGGAGAATAGAGCACCTACACCCGTTGATGTTGATCTAAATAACACCATTCTAAGTGCGGTGGTGGGGGGGTGGGGGAGGTGCATGAGATCACTGATATAATATTCTCGTCTATTATCTACCTTTATTAAGCTTGATACGGTATATTTGTTTTCCAATAGGTACATGGTTACACAGTCGACATTCCCGTTATGTAATTATGTAGTTATGATTATGTTATGTGTTATGCTGCGAGATGTTCCTGTCTATACTATACTAATGGCAATTCTGTAGTTTATCCCACACACCCCCATCCCCCAGAGCAGGGACTTTTTAGCTCTCTCTTTATCATGTATTATCTTGTGTCATCTGGTGTACTATTAAGTAATATTAAGTACTATTACCTCCTGCTTCCACATAATGAAACACAAATGCATGATGATTTAAAAGGAGCCTTAGCAAATATTTAGTCCAGAGGGGCTGTTTGGCTGGCTCACATACGCACTCACTCACATTGGTGAAATGAGAGCAAAATTAGAGAGAGAGAGAGAGAGAGAGAAAGAGAGAGAGAAAGTGAGAGAGATGTGTTGATTCCCAGGTAGAGTGACAGGCAGTGGAGATCTAATCTGTTTCATTGTAAAGAGTGACATGGGAGATGATTAGAGAGTCTGCTAACAGCTGCTGTAACGATCTACTGGGATACAAGCTCTACAAGCAACTAATATACACTATTTGGAAGGCTCCCTTTGTGCTCTCTCTCTTGTTCTCTTTCTCTCTCTCTCTCTCTCTCTCTTACTCTCTCTGTCCCTCTCACACACTAGTATGTTATGTATGTTACATGTGAGCGCACACATACAAACACACACTTGCAGACTACTGTAGGTTCACAGTGCAGTGTGATGACAGTGAGCAGGCTGGCAGGTGGCAGTGAATCAGTGCTCACGCAGTCACACTAGACGGTCACTGCTGCTAAAGACTAACCCTACACACCCACCTTCCTCTACTCTGCAGCTCACAACATGCGTGTGCGTGGGCGTGCACGTGGTGCATATGAGCTGGTCTAAAAGGGATTTTGCCCTAAGGGGTTGCCTTTGAAAAACGGCTACATTTAAAAACATTTAATGAAATACACACAAAAAGCGAAACATGTAGTATTAACCCTGTAAGCCCTCTCTAAGAACAGGCTTTATTAGAGGCCTCAGTAATCATTATCTCACAAATCAAGGGGGGAGGGGTCTGCTCTGGGGGTTTAACGCAAACACTAACAGATGATAGCACACATATGGTCTGACACAGACAGTATTCATGAGTTATGCACTCCATCCATATGTATGAGGGCTAACAGTAAACCTTTGGGACAGAGTTGGATACAGATCAAGTCTGATAGACAAAGTCACATACTGTATGTCAGAGTCACAATACTAGTAATATAACAGTATTTTATTATAGACTATTTGTCATTTTTTACCTATACTGTATTTCTTAAGGATGAAAGTACAGTAGATTGCTGCTCATTTCCCCTGTAATAGATTTGTCAGTGACTGTATCCCCTTCATAGGAATACATAGACATTTTGCGAACGCTAGCGGTTAAAGCAACCTCCCAAACCAATTTCCCATCTACTACTTTTCGGCTAATGAATGTCACAAATGAGGCAATACTGCCATAATGAATGCCTCATCTCAACTTCTCCTACCAATTAAACATTTTGAATTAGTGCTATAGAACTTATTTCTCACAACCAACCAAATGGGCTCCCTGTTTACCCTGAGGGCTTGGTTCACACATAGCCTCACACATGAGCTAACTGTGTTGTTCACGCACTTCGCCTAGTACAAGTGCAAATTGAAGTGGCTCTAGGTTTTCCCTGTAAAAGTCTGGCACTTTCCATGGAAATATCACACAAAAAATAGGCAAGCTAGCACATTAACAGTCATTAGAGCTCACTCATCTGAGCACATGTGACTTACACGTGACTTACATATGTACAGTTCACACAAGCGTGCATGTAGTCACTTAAATCTGTTGAGTGACTCTCAACCCTCTCTTCCAGTCTCACACACTAAAATGAAAAGCTTTTCCTGTCTTACCCACCCATTCGGATTCAATGTCATTATGTATCCCAAAGTGTTCCGCTACTCTAAGTGGTCCTTGTTATAATACAATTAGTCTATCAGCTTTTATAAAAACAGACAGGATATTTTCCCTGCTGTTCATTCTGTGTCTATTTTTATTCCAGTCTACTTAGAGATTAAAATTGCAAGTTTTTCTCTCTCTCTGTGAGGTTTGACCTTCAAATGCATCAGAGTAGATCAGAGCTCAACGTCCAATAACATTAATTCTTCATTTTTTGGCTATTTGCAGTAAAATTAGATACACCGAAATATGGCAGAGAAAATGACCAATATAACGAAGCAGGGCTCCTACGCCTCTCACACATTTACCAGTTTAAACTAGTTTAGTCTTTTCAATTTAGCACAATAGGCGACAAATTGGATGCTGGTGTTGACAAATACATTTAATTAATTACGTTTGGTAGGTTTAGTCAGTGAAGAAAATGTAGGTATTGCTTTTTAAATTTGATATTAATGAAAAAACAAAACATATGACATCATTATTATCTAGTCAGAGCATGTTTACAATCCAATCTCAATATATTAGTCAGCACTGCAACCCTCAAACCTCCACCCCAAGAAGCAGTTAAGGTGTCCTACATCGTAAACAAGACCTGCTAGAAGAGCTTGCATTTTGTTTTCTGTCCTTGCAGCCTTGACCCCTGTCACATGATCTCAAGCTTGATTTACTGTGACCCTACATAAATGTATTCCTCCTGGGGAAGGGGATTAAGAATGCTTATGTTACAAAATGTTCATCGACATTGTGATTTAAGGAACTGTGAGTGTATTCTCATTCCAATTATCATTTGTCTCTTATCTTTAGATATCTTATCTAATAACATGTAAATGAGAGAAGAATACAGCACATACTGTACACACACACACACACCAATACAGCATTAACTGTAACTTTATATGAGTGTGCGCTATAGCCATAAGCACACTTAAGAACACACACACACACACACACACACACACACACACACACACACACACTCACACACACACACTCTCAGACTTCTGCATTGACAGAAGTGATTGATGACTTGTTTATGTGATGTTGGACTGGGCATGTATAATCCCAGTGCTTCAATGTGTAATCTCAGGGGAAGGAGAGAAAGCAACAACAAATAACACAAACACGCAGACTCTTTAGGTATCACCTTTCATACACACACACACAGATAAAGGCAAAGCAGTGTGCTATGGCCCCAGGGGGTGGAAAGGATACTGGAGAATCAATAAACGGAGGGGCTGTCTGTCTGTTGGGATTCTTCGCACACAGACACTAAATACAACCCACACAGAGAGAGACACACACACACACAGACACTCCAAGGACATGTGGCTGAACCTGCCCACTATGAGAGTGGGATAATATCAAACATGCTGTATAGCAGCCTTGAAGCTCAGTGCTGCATTCTAATGATGAGCTAATCCAATCGGGTCAGACTAAAAAACAGGCCAAGTTTCAAAGGCAAACTTTGATGCTTTGTCTGGCTGGTTTATACTTTCACATCGCACTGTTACCTAGAGGAGTCATTGAACAGCTATACTCAAACTAAGATAAATTCTTTGGTCTCTCACACTAACCGTTAATGCATACATTGTAATTTATGTAATATTCTATAGCGCTCAAGCACGACAGAATCATTAACCGCACCATTACGTCTAAATATAACATGGACAGTTTGGTCCATGTGCCAGCCGCTTGCCATCTGTCTGATCCAAACTTGGTATGGATGCCTGCGTTTGTGTGTTTATGTGTATGTGTCCATGTGTGTAACGTACATGCAAGTGTGTGCTTGTGTTTATGAATGTATAAACCCACCACCTATTTAAGTGCCGGAAACCTGGCCACATCCATAAAGCAAGATTAGTTGGAGAGAATGGTCTCTGCTTAAGAGTGTGTAAGTCAGCAAGAGAGATGGTTATTTGTGTGTGTGTGTGTGTGTGTGTGTGTGTGTCTTGAAATGAATAAACTCAGGCTGTTACATTCCTCACACTGCAATGTAATCGGCCCATCTGTGCAGTGGCTCCAAAATCCAAATATAACTTAATAGTAGTTGTAAACTTGTATACCCTAAATGACTCTTCTGTACCCTGAATGACTACCTAACCACCGCATATGACGCTCCGTGCACAGTGAAAGACACGCCATCAAGCACCCATATAAATCCTGCTGTGGCAATACTGTGAGCGAGCGCACAGTACGTGCGCACGCAGGGTGCACACATGCACACACCCACTGCTATTCATACGGGCGCGAGGGCAATTAGGTAGCTGTCAGTGTCAATGAGAGCTCCTTTCTGGGAACACAATGCGCGGGGCAGGAAAGAGAGAGGAGATGAGATCTGTCTATAAACCACTGAGCGAACAGCGGTGAAGCGGATGGAGGGATGGGCAGATATATGGAGGGATGGATGGGAAAGAGAGTGTAGCGGGGAGGAGGTGGGGGATGAGAGTTTGATTGTAAAGGGGGATGTTATAACGGGGGAGGTGCTACCAAGCACAGGAGAACAGTGACAGGGGGAAACATTAAACAGGAAGCAACAGAGTGATGGAAGGGAGGGGGAAAGGCTAATTCACAGCCCCGTGGCAAGGACTCATAATCTCTTCCTCTCTCTCTCTTGGACAGGGGATTTGTCTTACTGTAGCCTTCACGTATCCCTTCAAGAGATGTATTTCTGACCTTTTCGGTTCCTATAGCAACATAGTCCAGAGACCCGGCAGTGTTATTTAGAGTGTGAAACACCAAAACCACTTTTTTATAAATATACCACAGAAGCCAGTGATATCCTCGGCCCGTTGCTGCTTATACAAGCAGGCACCCAAGGGGGGAAAAAAAATTCAAGAAAAATTCAAGCTGTCACCCATGCAAAGCCTCACAGTCCAATAGGAAATCCGACACGGTTGGGTAAGTTAAATTAAGATGGTTCTACATTCTCACCTGACTGAAGGACGAGAGCTGCAGGTTTGTTTGTCCATTTTTTAACCAGTCAGCGTATGGGCCGAATGTAAGGTCTCACTTTGATACCAAGATCTTTTTTTGAGTGATCTAGACTTCAGATATTGTTTTGTGGAGTTAATGAGATGCAATAAAGCAAAGCAGCTTACACCACAGTGTCACTCTAACTGTCGAATGGAAGGGCAGAACAGGAAAAGCCTTTACTGTAATTGGTTCATTAGAATTGGCTGAGGGTGTCCGATCTCTTGCTCACAGCAAATAAGCCACATGGGGTATTCGCAATGCATGTGTGTGTGTGTGTGCGTGCACACACTGTACATACAGACATGCCAGGCTAATAATTCAAGCAGGCTGGGATTATTCCCTGCAGTCTTATGTGATGAGGAAAGTAGTTTTTAGCTCATGCATGACATTAACTTTACTTTGCAAACATGTGCAATTACACACAAATCCACACACACACACACACACACACACACCATTAATAAAGTAAAGCTTTACTGGATATGAGATAATACAATCTGTAAGTCTGTGCTGAATGTGAAGTGAATATCCGTTTGATTTTGTGTTGAAAAAGAGGGGATTATAAGGAGACATTTATAAAGGCCCACTTGGCTCCGCGAGACTAGGCAATGCTGCATATCTATCTGAGTCAAAAAAGAGCAAAGACACTCAGAATTCAGCTGTTCCCTCTCAAAACACGCTACAGGGGTTATTGTCGACATCCTCCAGTGAATTAATTCAATTGGAAGACCGCGTTAGCAGTGATGAAACCCGGTTAGCATCGATGTTAGCATTCAGCTGAGAACAAACGTCATGATTACCAAAGGAGACACGGCAATAGCTAACCTCATTTGGATACATGAGGCCTGCGCTAACCTCATTCAGTGACAGAGCGCTAGCTAACCTTATTCAGGGTGAAAGCCACATCTTCTAAGGCCCGCACCAAGGTGGCTAATTGTACTCAGGGGCATTGAAGAGGATGGAACCGTTAACTCCAGCAAGATCCGCTTTTTGTTTCCACACACAAAACAGAGCGACGCTTCCATCTCGTGCACCTGCACCTCATGTGTGTGTGTGTGTGTGTGTCTCAGAGAAACTTGGGAGTGGGACACAAAGACAGACATCCCATAGGGGCGTGAATTAAATCACTCTCTCTGATTTCTCCTTAATTTTTTCCTCATGCAATCCATTTACTGTTTTCCTTCTTCATAACATCACTTATTCCGTCTCTGCTGTGTTCTTCCCCCCGCTATCTTTGTGTACATCCTAGACGATTTGGAATCACACCAAAGTGCTTTTTCAAAACCATTTAACTCAAAAGCCTGCCTCTGCCTCTGCCTCTCTCTCTCTCTCTCTCTCTCTCTCTCTCTCTCTCTCTCTCTCTCTCTCCCCTCCCCCCCTAACTGTGTCTGTATTTCACTACCTATCACATCTATCTGTAGACACACACACACATGCACACAGAAAGAGAGAGCTCATGACCATTAGTCTCAAGAAGGAAATGAGGCGAGCGGAAGGTGGTACAAGGTGAGTCAAGGTATCGGAGGAGTTTTATTATCATTAATTTGAAGAACTCTCCTGCTGGAGCTGTTACTGTCTACACCTCTTTTCCCAATCTCTCTTCTTGCTCGTTCTCTTGTCTTCCCGGATGAGGAGCAGCTTCTCACTTCATCATGTCTCAGTAGCAGTAGTGAAACTGCCATTCAAAATCATATATAAAATGATTTAACCAGGGCTGGCAAATATTGTCTTATAAGAATAAAATATGGTTATATATGTTTAAATAAAATACGAAACTTTTGGAAACACTTAATTGTGTCGAGGAATATTCCTGTAGTGAATCAGTTTTTCTGAACAAAAACCAAAATGTAAATAAAATAATAATATTTAACTCATATATTCATAATACTCATAATATGTAAGAATTTAATTTCCCCTTCTGCATTTCTAAAGGAACCAATATGGCTGACTTTGCGCTAGCGCGTGACAGCTGCTTGTCACAGTGTTTCCAGGCAGAGATCCCGGCACCAGGCTTCTGCCTAGTGGTGTGTGCACGCGCCCGTCTCTTACTGCCGCTGCTCCCTGTAATTTGATTTGCTGGCCCTGGGATTGGATTACAAGGCTGACGTCCATGTCCGAGCCACCACAGCCATGTCCATTCATGCGTCTTGTGCACACACACACACACACACACACATACAGTACACACAGATGTACACATAACCACGCACATTTTCTCACACACACACATACCAATGCGCTTTTAGTCTAACCTATCCACTGAGAAGGGAGTAATTACTCTTTGAAATTACAGTTTATGTTCTAAATAGTAGAAATATACCTAATTGGATAGTTTCATACGATTCAATATTTCCGGTGGTGTCTTTTGCACACACACAGAAACACACTGACACCTGCAGTGTGTAGGCAGGAGAGGCAGCCTTGATGTGAATTTGATTAGACACTGCCGTGTTTATTAGATGAAACAGATGAAAATCCCAGCTCTATCTGTATAATCCTCTATGCCACTCTAACTGTGTACATTGACCTCATTCCTCTCATCTCACCCGAAACGCTTCCTCTGCCAATATGTTCTACTGTTTGTATCTTGTAGACTTAAAGCCTGGAAGCGTGTGTCAGTATGAAGCAATGCTGCCAGTGTTTCAGTAATTGCTAGCAATAACAGCTAGCTTGTCTTTTCGTTCGCTTTTCTTTGACTCTGCCCCCTCCCCCCGTTCCTCTTCTGTGACAGTCTGTAGAATCCCCCCACCATCAACTGTCAGTTAGCCAAGTGGCAGCTATTACATCCGGTGTTCATATAGAAGCATGAGGTTATTGCATGTGTGTGTAAGTGCACATGCGCAGCTATTACTGTGCACTTCGTTCAGCCATTAATTCACTCCCTTGGGCAAAGACTTCATACAATTTCGGCATGCTGCTGAGTGAAACAGCACCTGTCTATAATGTGTTGAACTTGTGTGTGTGTGATGTAGTAAACTGACTCAAGACCATTCATTACTGGAATACACACAATATTTACCTGTCAGTCATCAACATAGAAAGATTATGATGACCAACACACTCACTATATTTTCTTTCTTACTTTTCTTTCTTGTATTACCCCCACAAGGGTAATACAATACATCAATTATGTCAAATTTCTGTGATTTTTATTATATTTCTAGATAGCATGAGGACTATTGCAGCTCATAATATCCTTAGGGAATATGAAACCAATTTAAAAATTGCTGTGTTATCACAAAATACACACAGCCATCAATCTGAGCATAATGTTGCTTCATAGAAGTGGGCTTTTGGAAGTATCATTCAAATTTATATTCCAAGCATACTTAAATATGTAACAGAGAAAAAAACATGAAGCCACACGCAGTGAGAATGGTCAGTGATTTGTCACTGAGAGGAGAACGTGCCTCATGGGTTCTCTAACCATATAACCATGAATTATTCAGGTTTACACTTGGTCACAACCACACATACACATGCACAAAATCTCACTGTGGTTTTATTCTTACGAAAATGTGATGCGATTCACTGGCTGCTAACAAAACGAAGCCACACATGCATACGGTACACACAGTACATGCATGCACAGACACAGAGCCCCACCATTTGTATTTTCTTGCTTGCTCTGTCACAACCACACTTACACACACCTATACTGTACACCCACACACATACACACGCACACACACTCGCACACACACAAGGAATCACTGTCAAACAATGTTTTTCACCGTCTTCTGCAGCTGTTTATTTGCTTTAAGTCTAACTTTTCAGGGATGTAATGCAGTGTTGACCTTTGACTGCGGCCTTAGTGAGGTCAGCAGATTTCACCACAGAATACCAGTGACTAAGGAGTTTTCTGACTGTTGCTTGGTAACAGAGAACGGTGGAAGAACATCCAATCTACATCCAGACTTCCTCCTATTATTCTCTGTCTGCCTCATGTATTATATTATATACCAAATTGCCCTATTTTGATAATTTTGTATTTTTTGCTTTTTCAAAACAAAACCAAGTAAAGTGAAAAAGGTAAGGGTGATTGTACAGTAGCTGTGTGTGGGTGATTGTTTGGATGCAAGCTTGTTATATGAAACACCATACAGTACCCTTCAAATCTGTACTTGTTATACTGAGGGTCAGGAACCTCCGAGGACTTTGTGAGATGCTTTTGTTTATTTTGTGTTTGAATTATGAGGAACATTTGCATTATTACTTACTAATTACTTTAATAAATACACTTATTTGTCAATGGTGTTAGGGCAGAATTGCATATAATTAAGCTATTATGTAATTAAAGGAAGTTGTTCATAACGTCTGATTCTCCTTTTACACACTGGATATCACAAGCTATGAACGACTTATTATTATTGTAGCATGCTTCCCAGCATGCCTTGGGGCAAGCTTGTTTGCTAGTCTGTATGTGTATTGATAATCAGTCAGTCTTTGTGTTGTGTTAGTTAATCCTTGTGTTAATGTAAAGATTATTTGCACACCGTGAACGTGACTGTTTTCATGAATGTTGTACACCCGTCCCACCACTACCATACCACTGTGTGGGGTTTCTCTTTTGTAATATAAGGCGTGTGCTAAATGGAGCTAAATGTGGCTCTTCTGTGAAGAACCCAGCTCACTTAAGTGATTTCATGTTCTCCTCCTATTTTTACTATTGCTCTGTCTCTTGTAAGTGAGAGAGGAAAGTGAGAGAGATGCTGCAGAGAAAAGATTACCCACCCACCTCTCTCTCTCGCTCTCTCCCTCTCTCTCTCTCTCTCTCTCTCTCTCTCCCCCTCTCTCTCTCTCTCTCTCTCTCTCTCTGTGTGTAAAACAGCACATCTATTCATCCTGTAATTCTTTCCTACTGCAGTACATGCATATTAATTTGGCATCCCACACTGGGCATGTATGATTGCATGTGTGTGTGTGTGTGTAGAGTGAGAGAGAAAGAGAGGGGGGGGGGGGAGAAGAGAGAGAGAGGGGAGAAGAGTGTGCCCACTGTGGGAAGTGAGCACCACAATGCATAATCTACATTCATCAGCTCACTTAAAGTTCATAATGAGTTGTTATCAACATGCAAATTAAACGTGTGACAACAAATAACTAAGAGGAGAATAAAGGGAGCTGGGGACTACGCAACACACACACACACAGACAAGCACACACTTGTGTACCTAAAGTGTCTGCTGGGATTGAGACCCAGTAAACTGCTCTGTAGACTCTTGTAAGTACCTGCGTGTGTCTGTGTGTGTGCATGCATGTGTGCATAGGGGGTTACATGTAATGTGTGCCTTGTGCGGCATGTTGTGAATCTCTCCTTATGTGGAACACTGTAATAATAGGTGTGACATCCTGTTAGGCAACAGTCCAAACACTGTCTGTCTGCCGGGAACAGCACACACCTAAGCATGCCTTCTATTCTTCAGCACTGTTGTTAAGGCTGGAACGCGCCGAAAAAGCATTAACACTGATTCATCATGATCATTGGGGAATGCCCAAAGCCAGTAACGAGCCAATCAGAGCACAGGGAAATTTGAGAGGTGGAGGAGTGAAGTGCAGACTGGTAGATCAGCTAAAATAAATGTCACTTGTACTTGTGCATTACCTTTACCGCAATGCTAAGGTAGTTTATATGTAGCTGAACACATCCCTCTATATACAGTACCATGCACAGTACACTCATGCCTTCGTCAACATGTGTAGAGATTAGATGAGTGGGTGCTGTCTCGTTACGACTTGTTTACACATTGGTACATTGCAGCCTTGATAGGGGTGGATCTAGCACTTTTATACTAGATGCTACAGTAATGAGCCAACCGCATCTGTCGAGATTTACACAAGGTGTCATAAAGAAGGTTTCTGTTGGATTACAAACAAAAAAAAACACCTTGGTGAGTTACATTTTGGTGGCGTTTAAATGTAAATGTGAATATGGGATGTAAAACTGAACATGGATTCATATTTAACAAACAACAGCAGTTTATCAGCATTATTAGTAAAAACAGATGTTACTACCAATGGAGCAACTACACTGTATGTATGCATGATAAACCAAATTTATAATTAGAAGAGCATAATAAGAAGCCATATTATTATTTTGTTTTAGACATCTTGTTTAATAGAATATTTTACTTTTACTGTTATTTACATATTTGTAAATAATAGGTAATAGGCAGTAGAGTTGTGTGATCTCACTGAAGATTTGACAGAATATTCTGTCCTTATTTTGCAGCTCAAGATCTTATTGTCATGTGCAACACATGTTAAATAGCATCTTAGCATTTTAAATTGTGTCCCTGTGGATGTTTCCTCCAAAATACTGCCAAACATGCAAATAAATACATTAATATGAAATAGCCTGACAATACGATACATAAAAATGTGTTTCCAAGCACATGTTTGGAAACAAAATATTGGGAAAATAAATAATTGTGGAAACCTAAAGACAATGAAAAGGATGATAAACTATAGGAATACTGTATATGACAAGCTAGTTATATAGGAAATATGATATCGGTGGCATTCAAAAGTTACAGTAAATTAATGCTTATAGTATATTATAAATAGATGCAGATGATTGGATGTTATAGTAAGAGACAAACAGGGCATACTTACTGCATAGGCAGAAGAGCAAGACAACATGTATTTAAAAATACAAATAAAGAAATTCCTTCATAGTAATCATGATTATGTTTTCATTCAAGCAATACACACACACACACACACACACGAACACCAAACACCGAGTAACACACCAGTGTGCAGAAGAAGCATATAATTTGTTTGTAAGGGATGAACTCAATCCACTGCAACTGCTCTCAGAGACATATTTGTTGTTGTTCAGAAAATGGGGTTTGTATAAACATGCAAATTACAACTCATACATACGCATGCAAGCACACCGATACAGCGAAAAATGAACGTGGCAAAAAGGCCCAGAGGCTGAAATTGGTTGTATGAGATGTAGACCTCGACAAGACACCCTCTGGCAGAGCTACTAAAACCTCCGGTGGCACCTAGAAGTGGTTCGTCTTGATTGGACACAAGCCCTATAGGAAGAGAGAGAGAGGCAGGTGGCGACCAGAGAATATGAGAAATGGAGAGAGAGAGAGAGAGAGAGAGAGAGAGAGAGAGAGAGAGAGAGAGAGAGAGAGATAGCAAGAAGTCCTCACATTGACAGGTTCCATTTTGGCGGGCGTGTGTGTGTGTGTGTGTGTGGGGGGTGGGGGGAAGGGGCAGCTGATGTGAATTTGCATGTGCTGTCATGGTGATTTCACACGCCTTAACCTGTGTTCCTCCCCTCCTCTGACGGGAGAGGAGCCAGGCCTGGGGTGTGCTGATGACATACTTGTAAATGTCCTCCGTTAGAGAGAACTATCTCCTGGGAACCCTCTTATACGCCGCTCTGCATTCAACCAGCGTAAGCAAGCGCATGTCTGTCCGTTTGTCTGTGTGTGTGTGTGTGTGTGTGTATATGCGCTTTTGGTATTCAACAGACCAGAAGTTAAATCTCACCTGTTCATTTTGTGGCAATTATAATTTCAGTGAAGGGGCGAGCATATTACAGTATGCTGTACTGGCATGCTGTATGGTACATGGTAGTGTGTGTGTGTCTGAAATCTGTGGTAAACACATTACATTCTTAGGCTTTCCCACC
>JAODUG010015749.1:10147-23270 GCA_027564795.1 Aphredoderus sayanus | reverse complement strand
ACTCAAGGAGCACAGGTAATCAACTACTGTAGGATGGTGAAGTACACAGGTAAAGCATATACTTCATAATAAATGAAGGCGAAAATAATAAAACGGAAATGGGGGGGAAAATACACATTTTAGAAATTAAAAGGCAATTTATTTTGAGCTTCTTAAAGGTATGATGCCTAGCAACTAAACTTGCTAGGTGGACAACATCCATAAATCCTCGTAGTCTTTTGGAGAAAAGTTTGACCAGGTGGTTGTTGTAGTTCATATTTGGCCCCAGCATTAATCTCTCTGTGTGTTTGTAGGCCCTGGCTGCCGCAGATCGCCTTGGTTATCCCGTGCTGGTGCGCTCTGCGTTCGCCCTGGGTGGCTTGGGTTCGGGCTTCGCCAACAACCGCGAGGAGCTGACCCCTCTGGTGGCGTCAGCCTTCGCCCACACCTCCCAGGTCCTGGTGGACAAGTCCCTCAAGGGCTGGAAGGAGATAGAGTACGAGGTGGTGCGGGATGCCTACGACAACTGCATCACTGTGAGTGGTGACGAGGGCTATGAAGTTTCTACTGTATACTTTACTACAGTCCAGTACTGTATTATGCTCTTACGGCCACATGAAGGTTTCTTTGTAATGATATGAAGAAAAAAATACTTGTTTACATACAAGTACATACATGTTTCAAACGCTCTATCTTGTAATGCCAGAAGGTGGCGCCATTGTCTCTTTATTGTCAGTGCTGTGTGTAATTATTTCTTTATGTATTTATGTTGTTTTTCTTGCTTTTTAACCCTTCTGTTGTCCTCGGGTTTCAAACACCCACCTTGTAGCGCCAGCAGTGCACATCATATGTGTGTTTAATATGTAGAATTAGGATTAGCGCCTTCTATCTGCCACAAAGAGCTAGTGCATTAGGTCAGTTTGACCCGGAGGACAACAGGAGGGTTAAAATGCACATGATTGATATGATGGATATTCAGAAAAGAATCGAATATAACTACACAAATACCCTGTTATTAGCACTAAGTCACATTTTTCCAGATGTGTAATGTATAACAACATGCATGAGTGATGTATGTCCATGTAATAATTATTATTATTACTTTTTTTTTTTTATCCTAAAAAGAATGGCTGGGTTCTCTATTTTCTTTTTTTGTCCCCCTCTCCTATATAGGTGTGTAACATGGAGAACGTCGACCCATTGGGAATCCATACTGGGGAGTCGATAGTGGTGGCACCCAGTCAGACACTGAACGACTATGAATATAACATGCTGAGGGACACTGCTATTAAAGTCATAAGGCACCTGGGCATTATTGGGGAGTGTAACATCCAGTACGCCCTCAACCCTGAGTCTGAACAGGTAATAATGCAGTCACCGGCATGTTTAATGGCTTGTAGCATGACTCGGTCAATGAAAAAATTACATTGAGAGCCTCAGTTTTGCGATTTGTGTTTTGAAATAATTAAAGATGAAAAATTGCCTGTGTTTTGGTTTGGAATTTGATCAAAGCATCGCAACTCAGTGTCCCACTTTACTGTCTAACCCGGTCACGCGTCTATGTTTTTACAAGTACTACATCATTGAGGTGAATGCCCGGCTGTCTCGGAGCTCAGCCCTGGCCAGTAAGGCAACAGGCTATCCACTAGCCTACGTAGCTGCAAAACTGGGCCTGGGCATCCCACTGCCGGTATTGAAGTAAGTCTCTCAAAACTAACACGCGTGATATGCTGATTGATCTTCTGTAGTGATTATTTGATTTTTGTTTTGTTGTTATAATATTTGTGGCACATTTTTTACTTTTGTCTTTTGTCTCTATTTAGGAACTCTGTGACCAATTCGACCACGGCTAACTTTGAGCCCAGTCTGGACTACTGTGTGGTGAAGGTTCCTCGCTGGGATCTTAGCAAGTTTCTGAGGGTCTCTACCAAGATAGGCAGCTCCATGAAGAGTGTCGGTACGCAGAGGCTACAAAAAATCCTTATTATAGATGGAATAAGATGGGTTAGAGAGCTGGTATTTGAAACTGTAGTTTGTAGGACTCTACCCTCTACAAATACTAAAAAGAGAAATGGTCTCAATATAAATTGAAGCATACATGTTGAATTTAAAATTAAGAAACCATTGGACAAGCCAATACATTATTTTGAAACAGTTTCTCGTCCATATTGTTTGAAATACTGTACACATACCAAAGTTATCCTTGAAGTATAATCAATAACGGTACAGCTCTTCTACACAGTGGAACTCAAATATAAATTGTATATACCATACAGACTAAAAGTAAATATCAATTCTGCTACAGTTGTTGCATAGTTTACATGTAAATGATTGCCCTGTGCTAATTTAAACGCAACCAAGTTTTACAGTACTCTGTTCAGTACAGTCAGAGGTAAGAACATTTTGTTCTCTCCCCAGGCGAGGTGATGGCCATTGGACGTAGCTTCGAGGAGGCCTTCCAGAAAGCCCTGAGGATGGTGGATGAGAACTGTGTAGGCTTTGACCACACCATCAAACCAGTCTCTGATGAGGTACGAACTGGCAGCTTGTGGCCACCCTTTTAAGACCTGTCCACCCATACAGGTGTTGTGAGAAAAGTGGCTATTGCACCTTTAACTCCAGACTGTATGGGCATGTCTATATTGATTGACATCTCAGACTCTACCTCCCTCTTCCCCAGGAGTTGCAGACCCCTACAGACAAACGCATCTTTGTCCTGGCAGCAGCGTTGAGAGCTGGGTACAGCGTGGACCGCCTGTATGAGCTGACCAAAATCGACCGCTGGTTCCTGCACAAGATGAAGAACATTGCCGACCACGAGCGCCTGCTGGAGACCTACGTCCAGGTAATGATGAGACAGTAGTCTTGTATTCTCTAACTTAATGGGCTTTTAATTGGTTATTCTGCTTTGCTCTCTGTCAAAGGACTTTCTAAACCTTGTTTTTCAAGGTGATCTATAACTGTGTATTATATTAGTAGATGGTGCATGTTTAAAATGTAGCTTGTCATTCCTGTTAGGACAATAGCTCGATGCCTCCTGAAGTCATGAGGAAGGCCAAACAGCTTGGCTTCTCAGACAAACAGATAGCACTGGCTGTACAAAGGTGAGTGCATCTTTCTTTTAGAATTTTATTTGGAACATGTAAGAAACTGCAATTTTAGAAAGAAAAGACAAATGGTATGTAGATCTCCCTCCAACAATGTACCCATCCAATCAATTGTGTTCTCCCACAGCACTGAGCTGGCGGTGAGAAAGCACCGCCGGGATTGGTCCATACTGCCGGCGGTGAAGCAGATAGACACGGTGGCTGCTGAGTGGCCCGCCCACACCAATTACCTCTACCTGACCTATCACGGCACAGAGAACGACCTGAAGTTCGAGGAGCCACACGTCATGGTGATCGGCTCGGGCGTCTATCGCATCGGAAGCAGCGTGGAGTTCGACTGGTGTGCGGTCGGCTGCATTACGGAGCTCAGGAAGGCAAGAAGTTGTTTTTGTTGGCGCTGGTATATGGACTTGTTTACATCCACTCATATTCCCTGTTCTTTTTCTCCTTCAGATGGGTTATAAGACAATCATGGTCAACTACAACCCAGAGACAGTCAGTACAGACTACGACATGTGCGACCGCCTCTACTTCGATGAGATCTCCTTTGAGGTAAGTCTTATTCTGTTATTGGATCCTTAGCTGTAAAGACATTTAGCGAAGACAATTTCTGCATAACTTCAACCTGCCTGATGTCCTTTGGTTTCAGACGCACTACCGTGGTGCGCCAGCAGATGGCACCAACCGCAGCACGTCATGTCTGTGCTGCCCTTGGTGCCTTGTCTTGGCACCATATATAACTTTTGCATTTATGCTTAAACAGCTTGGGTACATTGTGTAGTGAAGGATGCTGTTATAACTGCTTTTTCTAGTTACTTTAGACTTGATACCCCCTCTCAAATAAGGATGTTTTATTGATTTGCAAATTTAGAGCTTAAATATGCTATGCTAAAATTGCTAAACAACAATTAGCTCTCTTCCTAATGAGTTGAGAAGATGTGGCTACATTACCGGTACAAAAAATATATTAGCTCAGCAATAAATGGCGCTATTAAGAGCATTTTGTTTGTACTTATCTGTCTGTTCCAGGTGGTGATGGACATCTATGAGATGGAGAACCCAGAAGGAGTGATCCTGTCCATGGGAGGCCAACTGCCCAACAACATCGCCATGGCGCTCCACAGGCAACAGTGTCGCATCCTGGGAACGTCCCCCGAGTTTATTGACTCCGCTGAGAACCGCTTCAAGTTCTCCCGTATGCTGGACACCATTGGCATCAGCCAACCCCGCTGGAAGGAGCTGTCTGACACAGAGGTAGGAATGGTACACGGTCTAATAACTGCAAATACAACCAAAGATATTTTGGCTAAAGGCTAAAACCTGCCTTTCTTCCATTTGGGACATTTAACGATGTCTAAAACAAATCACGGTTTTGTAAGACTCTCAACCCAATTGAGAGTTCCCAGAATAATGAAAAGCAAAGATTTAAGACGGCGCTCACAAAACCAAACCGTATAATCCGTATTTCTGTCTGCAGTCAGCGATGAGTTTCTGTGAGACGGTGGGCTACCCGTGCCTGGTCCGGCCCTCCTATGTGCTAAGTGGCGCTGCTATGAACGTAGCCTACAGCGACAGTGACCTGGAGAAGTACCTGAGCAGCGCGGTGGCTGTGTCTAAGGAGCACCCTGTGGTCATCTCCAAGTTCATACACGAAGCCAAAGTGAGACCAACACACGCTTGAAAGGTTGTGCAGGACATACTATAACGTGCTGTATGCCCTGCTCCAGTGTGTATGGTCCTTTTTATAGAGGTGTCACCGTAGGGAAGAGACAGATGTTTCTCATAATAGTGGGTTTCTAATGCACTACCAGCAGAGGGAGCCAACCACAGAACATCATATGTCCATGTTGTTGTTGGTGCCCTCTACTGGCAAAACAATTGTGTATATGGGTCATTCTGAGCCATAGGACAGCAGGAGTGTTAACCTTGTTATTATACAAGTTTAGCCTACTGGTACTACTGGTAAAGGTTGCAACGTTTAGCCGACTTACTGTCCACATCCCTAGTGATTACCCTGCTAAGACACCTCAAGAGTCCAGTTCAATGACTTGGTACAAATGTACAAAACTGCACACATATATATAAATATTTGTCCCACAGGAAATCGACGTGGATGCCGTGGCCTGCGATGGGGTGGTGATGGCCATCGCTGTGTCGGAGCACGTGGAGAACGCCGGCGTGCACTCTGGGGACGCCACCTTGGTGACACCCCCGCAGGACATCAACCAGAAGACCATGGAGCGCATCAAGATGATCGTCCATGCCATCGGCCTGGAGCTGCAGGTCACCGGGCCCTTCAACCTGCAGCTCATTGCTAAGGTCGCCATCCTACTGTAATCAGCCGTAACATTGAAAATATCAGCTACATGTATTTGTAAATGGGGGTGAGGTCAGGTATCAACACTGAAAGCTAAACATAATTGTCACAATACTAGCATGTGCATTTTTTAAACCCTATGGTTGTCTATAAATGTGTTTATGTATCTCAAACGAAGTACAGTTCCTCTGGAAGATTCTGAATGCTAACTTATAGTGAGAGATGTAACAGTTAAAAGGAATTGAGGGGTTTAGATCAGCACTGTAGACCTGCATGGTTTCTAGAAGTTCCATGTAGGATGTTGGAGATTACAACTGGGCAGCAGTTAAAGCAAGTTGAGATGTATTGTAGGGTTAGGGTGGGCTGGCTTTTAAGTTAGACTTGTGACGGTCAGTGCAACCAAACAACCTCTCTCTTGATTGCAGGACGACCAGTTGAAGGTGATAGAGTGCAACGTTCGCGTTTCCCGCTCCTTCCCCTTTGTCTCCAAAACTCTCGGTGTGGACCTCGTCGCCCTGGCAACGCAGCTTATCATGGGTGTGGAGGTGGAGCCCGTAGGCCTGATGAGAGGAAAAGGGATTGTAGGCGTCAAGGTAAATGTGTCCACAATATGTTGACTATGGCTGGATTCACTCACTCCCCTCAATAACGATGCCATATTTACCATGTTACCAATGCTGTGTTTGCAGTCAAAGAGGAATGCAAGATAACTGCCCTTTATATTTCTTTCTAGGTCCCACAGTTCTCGTTCTCTCGGCTGGCTGGGGCTGACGTGGTCCTGGGGGTGGAGATGACCAGTACGGGGGAGGTGGCTTGTTTCGGGGAGAACCGCTATGAGGCCTACCTCAAAGCCATGCTGTCCACCGGCTTCAAGATCCCCAAAAATAACATCTTGCTGTCCATCGGCAGCTACAAGGTACTCCAAAGGAAAATGTTTCTATTCTAAAGATTCTGTTGAAAATGATTTTGTTTTCTTAACTAAGAGATACAAAGCATTGATCGACTGCAGTGTTTCTAAAATTGGGGTTGTGCATTATTTATCAATTAGTTCCCCTAGTCCGGCAACCATTTTGTCTTGTGTATTTAGAACAAGAGCGAGCTCCTTCCTACAGTTCAGGCCTTGGAGAGTCTGGGATATGACCTCTATGCTAGTCTGGGAACTGCTGACTTCTACACCGAACATGGAGTCAAGGTACATACTGTATAAACATGCTAATCACACGGCCGCTAGGTGGCGCTGTCATAAAAATAACCTCACCCAACAACTTATTAACCCTCTTACGTCACTCTCATTCCCTTTTCTCCTTTCGTCTAGGTGAAGGCAGTGGACTGGCCGTTCGAAGAGGAAGATGCCGGCTGCCCCACTAAAGAGAAGCAGCGCAGTATTATGGGCTACCTGGAGGAGAACCACTTTGATCTGGTCATCAACCTGTCCATGAGGAACAGCGGGGGGCGCCGTCTCTCGTCCTTTGTCACCAAAGGCTACCGGACCAGACGCATGGCCATCGACTACTCTGTACCGCTCATTATAGACATCAAGTGCACCAAGCTCTTCGTCCAGGTCGGCCATTTTATAAGGATGCTTTGCAACAAAATCTATTTGTTCATTTGTATTTCAAGTGTTAAATGAAAGCAATACAACAAAGCAAATTGACAAAAACAAAATTGCTATTGAAATATAGGGCTAGAAGGCCATCATCAATAACTTCTTGTTGCTGTTTTTTCTATTTTCTATTAGTATCTGCATTTGCTGTGTAATGTACTGTATGTATAGCTG
The DNA here is from genome assembly GCA_027564795.1 of Aphredoderus sayanus. NCBI lineage: Eukaryota > Metazoa > Chordata > Actinopteri > Percopsiformes > Aphredoderidae > Aphredoderus > Aphredoderus sayanus. The sequence continues at coordinate 16,090 of JAODUG010015749.1, read as the reverse complement.
GAAACATTGTTATCTTACTATCCTACCATTTATGCGTGTGCATAGGCATTGCGACAGGTTGGCAGAAGCCCACCAGTGAAGACCCATATTGACAGCATGACATCTCAGAAGCTAGTTCGTTTGCCAGGTAATTGAATGCAACCAGTTAAGCTGCTACAAAGGCATGTTTTAAGCCAACTTAATATCAGTTGGTTTAACACACTTTTAGTAGCTTGAGATGAAGGCAAAGGCACCTCTTCCTTCAATGCCATAGGGTTCTCACTGGGTGTGTGTGTGTGGCCCGTAAAGCATTTGTTTTAAGATGCTGGTGCTTATTGTGACATCTAGTGTTATAAATCTATATAGAAGCGCTTTAAATGGCGGTTTCCTCAAGTGGTTGTGTTCAAATATGAATGCGTTTTGTAACATTGCAGGTCTGATTGATGTGCACGTCCACCTGCGGGAGCCCGGTGCCCCCCATAAGGAGGACTTCTCCTCGGGCACAGCAGCGGCCTTGGCAGGTGGGGTCACCATGGTGTGTGCCATGCCCAACACCACCCCCTCTGTCACAGACTCCAGCACTTTGGCTATGGTCCAGAAGGTACAGAATGTCTTCCTGTTGTTTTCAGCCTTCCATGGCATGTTTGGGTTTCTTGTGACGTAGCCATTCCATTTGATGTGTAGCTAGCGAAGGTGGGCTGTCGCTGTGACTACGCTCTGTATGTGGGTGCTGCTTCTGACAATGCAGCAGTGCTTCCCGCTATCGCCAGCCAAGCGGTAGGCCTTAAGATGTACCTGAACGACACCTACTCCACGCTGAAGATGGACAACGTTTCTCTCTGGATGGAGGTAGGCTGGTCCTCTTATTTAATCGTTTATATCTCAGTGAAAGTGTGTTTGTTTGTACTCAGTCTGTTTATGGTTTTCTTTTGTGTAGCACTTTGAGAAGTGGCCAAAGCAGATGCCCATCGTAGCCCACGCTGAGAAGCAAACGGTGGCGGCCATTTTGATGGTGGCTCAACTTTACCAGAGGCCTGTCCACATCTGCCACATAGCAAAGAAGGAAGAGGTGAGGCCTCATGGATTCCTGGGCCTGCACCATTTTGATTTTGTGTCTGTTTTATAGTATCAATCACACTTGGATTTAGCACGATCAACTGTATAAATGCAAAGCATTATCCCAAAAGGAATTTTTTTATATACCCAATATGAATATTTATGCAGGGAAAAACTATGTTCAACCACAACACGGGCATATGACATTCTGCGGTTGGCTCCCTCCGCTGGTAGTCTGCTGAAAACTTTAGGACAGCGGGAGGGTTAAGCAAGTTCTTCTCCATACTTAAGTACTCACATGTCGAGCCTATATAATGTTGGGTAGGTCTTGTTTTTGAGTGTCCATCTTCCTAACAATTAACTCTCAAGCTCAAATTTGCGTAACACTGCCTAAATCTTTGAACAGTCAACATGCTGTATTTTTAATACAGTAACGTCAGTGTTATTTGGTGAAGTGTCATCCCATGACCACTAATGTCCGGGTTCTCTCTGTAGATTCTCATCATCCGGGCTGCCAAGCAAAAGGGCATCCAGGTGACGTGCGAGGTGGCGCCCCACCACCTCTTCCTGTGCGAGGAAGACGTGGAGGAGATCGGCCACGGCCAGGCGCAGGTGCGCCCCATGTTGGGCACCCGCGAGGACATGGAGGCCCTCTGGGAGAACCTAGACATCATCGATTGCTTTGCTACTGACCACGGTGAGCCCACCAACAAGATGGACCTCACTCCATCTCAATATGGGGCTAATCTGAAAAGAAATGTCAATCTTCCGAGTTCACCCTATAAGTCGATGCATCCTTTATATTAATCATCGTCAAATTTGCAATGAAATTCTCACAGAATGCTCAAATTGTGATTAAATAAAAATGACATGTAGATGTATTGAGGTGGTGGTTCTCACTGAATGCTCTAATTCGGAATATAAATGGCCTATTTATTGACTTGGTCCTGTCTCTCTGGCAGCTCCCCACTCAGTGGAGGAGAAGAACAGTGACAAGGCTCCGCCCGGCTACCCGGGCCTGGAGACCATGCTGCCCCTGCTGCTGACGGCCGTCAGCAATGGCCGCCTCACCCTGGACGACATCATCAGGCGTCTCCACGACAACCCCCGGCGGATCTTCTCCCTGCCCGCCCAGGAGAACACCTACGTAGAGGTGCCAATTTATGAGCCGTAGCCTGACACGCACCTCTCCAAACATGCAACTACACGTCACAAGCCCATATGCCAGGGTGCTTTGGGGATCTTTATAACAACTTCCTGTACTTGACAAACCATTCTAATTATTAGATTAGCTGAAAATAAATGTTTTGATATGCCTTGCTTGAGCATTATTAACCAAGATAAACAATTTGGCACATTACAAGGCAAATGTCTTTGTTGTTCAGGCAGCAAAAAGCAATCTCTTATAAATAATTTCAATAGACACAGATTGTTTCGCATGGTCAGTGTTGGTGTAACTTAAGAGAGGCTGCAAATAAATATTTGTATGCTTATTTCAAAACGTTTACACTGTATTTGATATAGCACAGGTCACACTCGTGCCTGAGACTGCTATTGCAACCGAATGGACCCTTCACTTAATGCATTTCTGTGTGTGTGTGTGTGACACAGGTGGACCTGGAGCATGAGTGGGTCATTCCTCAGGCCATGCAGTTCACAAAGTCCAAGTGGACACCCTTCCAAGGCATGAAGGTGCGAGGCAAGGTCCTTCGGGTGGTCCTCCGGGGAGAGGTGGCGTACATTGACGGCCAGGTAGGCTCACACACTCATGGACGTGTTACCGCAACTGTAGGTGGCAGAAACCCCTCAAGTATGTGGTTAATGCACATGGTATAATCCCTTGTCTTCTCCCCCTGTCCGTCAGGTGTTGGTGCCTCCAGGTTATGGAGAGGATGTGAAAACATGGCCGGCTCCTACAACCCCACACTGTCCTGAAGCCTTCAAAGACCCACTGGTACAGTGTAAATACTACAGTGTAATATGACGCTGGCTCCCTCGTGGCACAAAGCTTTCCAGCACAGAAAAATGTGTGTTAAGAAAATTCGTATCTTGTTTACATTCCAGGCTTTGGTTGCCTAGGCATCCTCCTTGTATATTTCCCAGTCTGTTAGTCAAGGACATCCTCAGCTTCCATTAGCAGTTGTCGTAATCGGCGTTGCCTGAAGTTGAGATTAGCTTAACTTGGTACCCGCCCACTTCATTTCGTCCGCCGTTGCTTCAAGTCGCTGAATCTCATTGGCGTTCCTTTGTCTCTCGCCGCTACATTGCTGCTAGCAGTGTGTCCGGGGACGTAGATCTGTATAAAATGATTGTGTGTGTGTGCTCCCTGTTTACGTCAGACCCCTGAGCAGACGCGTCCCACGCCCCCCCGCGAAGGAGCGGTTCGCACCCGTGCCGCTAGCCCTCGGCGCGCCACAGTGGAAGGCCGATACATGCTGCCGCCTCGCATTCACCGCGCCTCCGATCCCGGCCTGCCTCCAGGTACTACAGGACCCACAATGCCCTACTTCCAGTGCTCCGTCCTGTGTGGTTGCTTTTAGTTGGAATCATTTTATGTTCCATGTTCAAGAGTTTTATAAAAGTAAATGTTTACAGTGTCTGAACATGATTCAACAGAACACAATAGTTTTCTTGAAAGCACTAGGTACAGCTGTACTGAGCATGCGTTCAGGGTGTTTTTTATTTGTTTAATTACTTACCAGTAATTTGAATTGGGCACTAGTTGGAAATTAGTTTAGTATGGTGTTTACATTAGCCACAGACTTCGAATTGCTAATAGTTCCCTGTGTCTAAACCCTTAAACAGCCATTGAAGAGGCAAAGGAGAGATCTTTGAGGAGAACAATCGAAGAAGGTTTGCTGAAGCTTTGTGGTAGTGCAGCGTTTATGCCATTGCTCGTCCGCATCCTGTCTTGTGTTAGCTGCGTAGCAGGCATACTGTATTAGCATGCACGGAGCTTGGAACGTTCTAGATTGCTTCAGCCTGTTTTGTGCTTCTTGGATTTTGTTGCAGCTAAGAGAACATAACTCCACAAACTGTGTATAGCAAGCCATCTTACTATCTTTCCTGTAGTGTTTTTTCTTTTTTCTTTCTATGCAGTTTGTGTCGAGGAGTTCTCTAACCACTTAACCTTCCTGTTGCTCTTTTTATACCATATTATGCCACCAGATGACGCCACCTGATTGTGTCGTTCTCTTTATTGTCATTGCTGTGTGTATTTATTCCTTTATTAATCCTTTTTTGCTTTTTAACCCTCCTGCTGTCCTCCTGTGCTCCTGCGGGTTTTAAACTCGCACCTTGTTGTGCCGGCAGTGCACATCATATGTCTGTGTAAGCTGTATAATTATAATTGGTGCCCTCTATCTGCCACATAGAGCTAGGGCCTTGGGTCAGTTTGACCCTGAGGACAAGAGGAGGGTTAAATTGTAATTGTGTACATTCTGTCTTCTTTAGAGCCTGTAGTCCATGCGGCCCATGGGTCTAGTGTGGACACTTATAGCCACCCTCCTCCACTGTCCAGACTGCTCTCCCCACAGCCCGTCCCGAGTCAACCTGCCACTGTCCCCCACTTCCAGATGTCTCCACTGCTCCACCCGCTGGTGGGGCAGCACATACTGGCTGTTAGGCAGTTCAGCAAAGAGCAGGTACACAAACAAGACCTATAGTAGGATTTAGATTTCACCTACTTTTAGCTGATTTGCTAAAGGTTGTTCTTTGTAGATTTGCACAGGAAGTGCCAGATGTTTATTTCAGTAGCAGTTATAAGTACATGTCTCTTTCAGATGGTGTCGATATTCATTCCGTCTAATGTTAACCTTCATCTACTGAAATATATCTTCCTCTGCCTCAGTCTGTAATCCATATGCTGTTAGTTCAGTCACATGACCCGTTGCTATGGGAACATAGCTTTGGCATGGCCAGAACCATAAACAATAGATAATAAAGAAACAGAAAGACACACACTAACACTCCAAGTTAATAGAATAGATCATTGAGATACATGATACATCATTAATTAATAGAATAAAAACGGTCAGTTTCTAACATACACAAATTACCACTCGTGTAGGTCAATTATAAATGTCAAAATGTTCCTCCGCTGTATATTGAGTCTCAGCTCGGTCTACTTTTCTGAACCTTTCAATGGACAACTGTCTTAACTTCATGTTTTTGTCTTTTATCTATTGACAGATCTCCCACCTCTTTAATGTTGCTCATACCCTGCGTTTGATGGTACAGAAAGAACGCAGTCTGGATATTCTGAAGGTATTCCTACTATATGTGGGGTGTGTGTGGGGTATTGATTGACACCCCACGGTGTTTTGGGAGAATAAACGCATGTCAAAAGACAGCCAACCCTCCAGAGCAGAATGTCTCATTAAAATGTTTCAAATGTAATGCACTGTGTGTTTTGGTGTGGTTAAAAAACATTCCTTTGTAGTAACAATATGTAGTCACTGTTTTCAATTCTCTAATAACTAGTAAGGAACAGATCTTGAGCTCAGTACTATTCTGTACTAGTCTGTAGTACAACCGTATATAGCGTTCACATAACTAAATGTGCATGCCATGGGTCTCCTCCTCAATGGCTCCTGAGAGAGGCAGCCTGTTGTTCCTTTGACTCCATCTGTGCGCCTCCTGCCTCCAGGGCAAGGTGATGGCGTCCATGTTCTACGAGGTCAGCACTCGCACCAGCAGCTCCTTCTCGGCGGCCATGCAGCGTCTGGGCGGCTCGGTGGTGCACTTCAGCGAGGCCACGTCCTCGTCGCAGAAGGGCGAGTCTCTGGCGGACTCGGTCCAGACCATGAGCTGCTACGCTGATGTCCTGGTGCTCAGACACCCCAAGCCTGGTGCCGTGGAGGTGAGTGGGTCCGCACCCGCGCAGCCATGTCTCAGATCATGTGACCT
>JAODUG010015749.1:0-10047 GCA_027564795.1 Aphredoderus sayanus | reverse complement strand
TGTACATGTATGTATCTACGTTATGCTAGCACATGTGGTTCTCAACCCTGGTCCTGGGGATCTACTGCCCTGCACGTTTTATGCCTAGTCCACATGTACATGGCTATTAAGTTGTTATTATAAAACTAAAAGCCTAGCCTTTTCTGTGTGGGTCGGCCTTTCATCCACATGTATACGATCACCAAAGACGGAGTTTTAGCAAAACTCCCAAGTGCTGCGGCTGGCACCATCTGCTGGCGCAACGAGGTGGTGCGTAATGGGAGGGTTAAACAGTGCTGTATGGACATTTTTGTTTTTTAAACGAAGCAGGAAAATCCCCGTTTAAAAATGTATCCATGTACATGTAGATTGGACTTGAGATGTCTCCCTGCTCCAACGTGCCAGATTTAAATGAATGGGTCATTATCAGGCTTTGAATCAGGTGTGTTGTAGCAGGGAGACATGCAGGGCAGGGAGTAACCAGGACCAGGGTTGTAGTGGAGCTTCCTTGCTCTCGCATGGTTTAAGTAACCTCCGTGTCCCTCATTCAGACGGCGTCGCGCCACTGCCGTAAGCCGGTGATCAACGCGGGGGACGGGGTGGGCGAGCACCCGACCCAGGCCCTGCTGGACGTCTTCACCATCAGAGAGGAGCTGGGCACGGTCAACGGCATGACGGTGAGCAGCAGGGGGCGCTTTAGCTGCACATATGTGGAGCCTTCAGCCTTGTAAAAGCTCCTGTATATGGTATTTGAAAGTTGCATACATTTAAACTGTTTTCTGTGTAAAGATACTACTATGTGTGTGTTTTCTCTGGGATGCTGGTGCTTAGTGTGATATCTAGTGGTTGGCTACATAAACATGACATGACAAATGTAATGTGGCATGCGTTATGCTGTAGCAATGTAATGTTAATATTTAAGTCATAACAATAATGCCAGCGCTCCATTATTTAGTGGCATTTATGTCACTGTGGTTGACAGTGACATAAAAATGTTGTTTCTCTACTGTGTCAATTTCCTGTCAGATAACTATGGTGGGGGACCTGAAACATGGTCGCACGGTCCACTCTCTGGCCAAGATGTTGACCCAGTACCGCATCACTCTGCGTTACGTGGCCCCCAAGAACCTCCACATGCCCCCGGAGATCATCGACTTTGTGGCCTCCAAAGGGATCAAGCAGGTGGGTAGCAAGCCCCCTTCTCAGGTGGAACCGCCAAGTTGACCCATCGACTGATACGGCTGTGTGTATGTGCCTACCCACAGGAGGAGTTTGAGAGCATCGAGGAGGCCCTTCCTGACACCGACGTCCTGTACATGACTAGGATCCAGAAGGAGCGCTTTGCCTCTGAAGAAGAGTACAACAGTGTAAGCAAGAGCTGTTACTGCTGCCAAACATAGCTCAGGCCAGTTGGACACTGCATGCGGAGCTGAAGCGGAGCAGACTCGCTTTCAATCTGCTCCCACGTTAATCGGTGCCTTCCCGCCTGTGTAACGTTCTTGGGTGTACATCAGAACAGTGAGCCTAACAGCAGGTAGCAACTAGCTAGAGCTCCAGGATAACCAACTACAGACTACGGACGTGATTTCCACGTTGTAGCTTTATTCGGTTACAGAATAATGAGTGGTATAGGCTGTGTTGATGCGTGCAAAGCACCAATTCGCTACTGAGGAGTATTTTCTCAGGAAGTCAACAATTGCATCCATACAATTTAGCCCCACCATTTGAACGAGCACTGTCGTTAACGTATTTGTAACTTTGTTGTTGAATTGTGTTACTATTCAATACAGTAAATTCATGATTCTACTGTAACGCTGCACGACCAATACAGTGCAACGTAAATCATGAGAAAATTGCATGTAGATGGGGCAGTGCAGATAAAATCAGCCGGCAAGCTGCGTGGAAATGAGTTTGGAAGAACTTCAGACAACTTAAGTAAAAATGAATGTTTTGTTTTTTTTATACAAATATTTGAACCAGTATTGTATTTCTGGTGTGCTTCTCTCCCAGTGCTTTGGCCAGTTTATCCTCACCCCTCACATCATGACTGCTGCTAAAAGGAAGATGGTGGTAATGCACCCCTTACCAAGGGTGAATGAAATAAGGTAAGGATTGATAAGTTGATTTGGTGCTATAACTTGTGTATTTCTTCTTTTTTCCCCATTTATGTACCTACAACACTGTACATGTTAAAATATGTACCTGAATTGATACCTGCTGGTATCAATTGAATTCTATTCTTTGATCTAAATGCATGTAATTATTTTTGGTCTAGCTTTGAAAACAAATAATTTTGTGTCATGGAGAGCCAATCCACTAACTGAGGGCTCAGCCGAAATTGTGCTTTAATGCTTTTGTGTTCGCTTTTTTTTTTTTCTCAGTGTGGAGGTTGACACAGATCCACGGGCAGCATATTTCCGTCAAGCGGAAAATGGCATGTACATTAGAATGGCTCTGCTGGCGACTGTGCTGGGCCGATAGAACTAGCATATCTCCCATTTCAAATAGTAATTTCTCATTTAGCATACTTGTAGATCGTAGAGAAATAGCAAATGAGAACTTGTCATTCTTCTATCACCCTATCCATCCCCTTATGAACCAGCCTGCTCTTGTTAAATAGGAGCCCTTAGTAGGTTGTTGATTAATAATTAATATCTTTCTAAACAAAAGGAACATGTACTGATGTTACCAGTATGTTAATGATTGAGCCAGTGGCTGCAGAACCTTTCCCTCCATTTGTGCTGTTTTAGTGATGAATGTTAAAGGGACCAATCTGGGTGTTTTTAAAATGGGTGGGGGAAGGTTGGTCACTAAGGGAACTGCTGAATCTGTATCCTTGTTTATCTATATGCATCTATTTAGTTGAATGTAATGGAAATTAGGTAAATCGACACAGAATATTAACTTTTTTTTATATGGATGGTGTTTAGCGTGCTACATTTACAACATGAATAGAAGACAAAATGTAAAAATGTTAAGGACTTTGTGTTTTGTCTTATAGACCTGTAGCTTTCTGTGTCTACTTTAAATGTGTACATGAGCTTTATTTGCTGTAAATAAATGGCCTATTGAAGTGCTCTTACATTTAGGTCAATGTGTATCTACATATTGCAATGAAGAGGCAGTGGGGCTTCATTTAAATGTCAGATGTGTTTTATGTGCCTTTTGGATGCTATTGTTGTATTAGGAGATAATCAATTGCAATTAACCCAAATAGAGAAGTAACCATCTGCAAAGTGTGAATTCCAGTTACCAATGTGGAAGTGTTTTTTTATATAGATATAAGAATAAAGTATAAATATATCATGATATATAATTTCTGTACATAAAATGAGTTGCATCCACTTGCCTATGTTAATAACCTTTGAGCACTAGATGTCAGTGTTTATCTAACTTTCTATTGTCTAATTTTGCAATAGACCATTTTGCACTACTGTAAACTGCTTTACGCAAAATGTATACTGAAATGTTGATTAACTTTAGTTTAGTTCACATTTAATTGATATCACGCTAGTAATAAATAAATGAATAAAGTAATTGGCCAATCAACGTATCGATCCGAGACCTTACGGATCTACGATACAATCACGTGATCAGGCGGAAGTAGCCGAGCAGAAGCAACCCAAGTAGCTACAAGGAGTGGCAGGGGGGATTTTGATCCTTTAAATGAGAATTTAGACCCTGCAAGTGGATGCCTCTATGATCCAGTTAACTTCACAGCGAATAATACCGTGTTCAATTCGCACAAGGTGAGATTTCACTCTGGGAACAAAGCTTTTCCGGCAGCAGATTTTGTGCTAGAACAATGTTAGCTAGAGTAGCACTGTACATGACATGCTAATACCACTATCTTAGCCCATTGATTGTGTTGGACTCATTTAAGCCTAGGTAGAAGACAATACATACAGTTGGCAGTAGTTAGTAGTTGGTTTAAAGTCGTGAAGTGTTAACTTAAAAGTCCTAGTGATATAACAGTAGAGGTTAAAACCTCTGTCAGCGTTATCGGCTCAGACATAGCACAGCAAGCAGTAGCAGTATGTTAACGTATGCCGGCTGTTGACCTGACTGTGTTGCAGAATTTTTACTTCCCGTCGAAGTAATTCTCTTTCTTGTCCTGCATCAGTCGGCAATGGCATTGCTTGAATACATTTGATAATCTAATCGCATTTACCCCCGAAGTCATTTTTCCGTAATTTTTTTTTGATATGGCCAGATCTGCCAGGTCTCCACCAACCAGATTGTGGAAAAACTACCTTCATTCCCCACCACTCTGCAGATGGCTGTAGGTTTGGGGACATTTACGAAATTGTATAGTACATAAAAACAATAGGCCTAATTGAGTTGGTCAAAGGCGAGTTGTTTAAAATGTAAATCAATAATAATCTGACGAGAGATTATCAGAGGATTAACAGCTCTACAAGGACACGCAGCATTGTGATAAGGAGTCGACAAACCCTGCCTTTATTTTGTCTATAGACTGCTGCAACACACACCTTGTTGTGTGTGTGCTGTTTCAAACACACACCTTGTTGTGCCAGCAGTGCACATCATATGTCTGTGTAAAATGTAGAATTTGGTTCAGCGCCTTCTATCTGCCATAAAGAGCTATTGATTTGGGTCATTCTAACCAAGAGGACCTCACGAGGGTTAATGTAACCATGCTACTGTTCCCTAACAGTGTGACCATTTCAGTGTCATAGTGTGGAGAAATGCAGGTACTTCTTAAGTAATAGGCACATTTAATTTAGCTGCACAAGATGAGGTATTGACATTTCATTGTTTGACATTTTGTTGATACTGTTGCACTGTGTGGTAATTAAAATTAGTTGCACATGTTAATTACCATGATCTGCACATGTTAATATTGTTACACTATACGGTCATTAGCATGAGCAACATGTTGTCCCCCAAGACACTTTTGTTAAACATGTCCATTAGGGCAAAACAAAATGTAATTGTAGGTCACTTTAATAAACTCTTTAATAAAATGTTGGCTTGTTACTGTAGGTGTTAGGAAACTTGGGCAAGAGCTGTGCACTGCATTGCCGAAGCTCTCGGTACTGAGGCAATGTTGACAAAATAGAATAAGGCATAAACTGGGTTGTAACCGCATCCAAACACACAAACCTGAAATGTATTTGTCTGTTTTGACAGGATTTTTTATTTACCCATTTATTGTTTTTTCTATATATTTTCTTTTGTGCCTCTTGGGTCTCTCTTTGTAGCGCTGTGGGAGATGCTTTTGCCAGCCAGTGATGAAATATTTCAATGTAGCTACTGTACAATACAATCAATGTGGTCAGGTACTGTGAATAGGGCCATTTATGTTAATAACTTCTGTATTGCATACCAGAGAAATATGAGGAATGCTTATTAGGTACTGGAAGTCCAACTTTGAAACCATCTTGAATAAACAACTTTAAGTTGCTCTGAGCCCTATTTCAGAAAGCGGATTTAGTGATTTCGTTTTTTTTATTATTTTTTTTTATACCAGAAATGAGGGAAACCGTGTTTACAATTTCAGAAAGATAACTTTGGTAAAGTTACCATGGTAACTGATCTGCTTGGTAGAAGGTTTTCTTTAACCCTTGTGATGTCCTTTGCATCAGAATGACCCTAATCACTAGCAGTGCACATATGATATGAAACACTGCTCTAGACAAGCCCTTGTGATGTCCTCTGGGTCAAAATTACCTAAATCACTAGCTCTTTGTGGCAGATAGAAGGCGCTAAACCTAATTCTACAGCTTACACACACACATGATGGGCACTGCTGGCACAACAAGGTGTGTGTTTAAAACCAGAAGACAACAGGAGGGTTAAAAGGCACATAAAACAACCCAAATACGTAAAGAAATAATTAATTAATTAATAAATAAATACACTCAGCAATGCCAATTAAAAAAACACAATCATATGGCACCGCCAGGTGGCCAAATACGATATTTTTAAGGACTTCACGAAGGTTAACAAACCCTGAGTTTCTCCCTTTCTCCTCCCACCAGCTGAGCCTGAAACAGCTCTCGGACATGGGATGACCTTTCCTTATTAACTCGGTCGATGTGGAAGCCTAATTAATTGCCACTGCCTTTACGTCAGGAGGCAGTTTTGAGGCCCTTATTAGATGTAAGCCTACTAGCATTTCCTGATCACTACCTAATTTATCGTTACCATTTTTTGTCACGCTATAATTTATCTGAACAATATTCTCTGTCCTTATACATTTATGTGTTAAACAGCATTCTGTCGTGTGCTATAAGCTACTGAAAGCTTAAATAGATTTATATCTGACAGGGTCCTCATTCTTTCTAGGGACACCACAAAAGTTTGGATGAGGGAGCTGAAGCTCTACTAAGGAGTCTTGGTAGACTGTAGACAGGCTCCCCAAACAATAAAATAATTATTGTACTTCAATGCATTGAAACAGTATAAAAGGAAGAATATTAAAGTGCAAATACAAAAATATGCATATTCAGTTCTCCTCAAATCACACTAAAAAAGCACTCTAGGAAAGGGTTAGTGTATTTCCTACTTTTTGTATTTGCTTTTGAGAGAGAGAGAGTGAGAGAGAGAGATGTTTGCTTGCTACAATGTATAAATTTCTTTCCACAAGCTGAAAACTGCATGAACATTTTATGCTATAAAGCATGTTAAGCTTTTTTTATCTTGGCGGTTGACATGGTGTAGCATAGGAGCTCCATTGATTGCTTTTTATAGTTGTCATGCACGTGCTTTTAACTCGGGGTGAACAAACTCCGAGTTGGCTGAACTAACTCAGATCAGGTGTTCTGAAACAGTAAACTCTGAATTTCCCATCTCAGTTTGTCAACTCAAAGTTCAGGGTTAGTTTCAGAGTTTGTTAAACTTTCTGCAAGGGCCCTGGACTATTGTATGTATGTATGAGATGTTATTAGTGGCCCTCAAATCGTCAAACTTGACATTCTCTTACTTGGATATCTATTACAGTACGCAGCAATTTAATGTGTTAAACCGGAAGCAATGTGTGAGCATGTGGTAGAGGGTTCTGCTTTTTGAACTATGTGGAAGAAAAAAAGGCCCCTCTGTTAAGAGATAAATTGTTGAAGCTATTGTTCGCGGCCACAGAATATGATCTACAGTACATAGTTTCATATAAATAGGAAGTTACAAGGACGTGTATAATTTTAGCCCTCCTGCTGTTCTAGGGTTTATACTGTACTACCAGCAAAGGGAGCCAACTGCGGAACGTCATATGTCCGTGTTATGGCTGGCGCCCTCTACTGGCACCGGGTCATTTTGACCTTTAGGACAGCGGGAGGGTTAAATTAAATTATTGAAATGATAGTTTGCTCAAACTTCCTATAGGCTACTCAACAAGTTGTTCATGCTGTCCTTCTCTACTACATTAAATATGGAGACATTCTACTGTAGAATTTTTAACATTAATGAAGTGGAAATAAATCTATACCATAGCCTATGTGACCATGTCACACTTTTGACCAAACCTATTGCATATATTTTTAAAAGATCAAACAAGATCCTATTACACAAAAAAAAATTGTATGAATATTATTTGTGAATTGTGAAATTCTGATGTTTTAAACTAGGCTAACAGTCCAGTTGCTGATACTGTACCAATGAAATACTTGAATATGGCCAACAATTTCTTTACTGAAAAGAAACCACGTGTTGCACCACATACAGTACTCTTATGTCCTGCCAGAATTGTTTCCAACCTGTGGTTGTCATGGGTAGTGTCATAGTAGCCTGCCACCTATTGGATCTGATCCAAATCTTCAGCTAGGAAGGCAACTGTTGTCCGAGTCAGATGGCAAATAACCAACTCAACATTTAGTCAATGCAAAATTCTTCCAACACAATGACATTGCTGAACATCGTATTATTTGACAATCACAGTCAACGAGGTGAATATCGGCCAATACCGATGTATGCTTGATATATCGCTGCATCCCTTCTCTTTTGTTAAGTTTTTGTATGACTTGCCAAGAAGAACCTGCATGTTGCAACCTCACTGGCAAGTCTTTTTCGGGCTACCATATATTAAATGTAAGTAGTCTCTATAGTAACCATTATCATCTGCTTTCTGTAACCATGCAGTTGACTATATGCCCAGCTGCCTAGTCATGTTATTTGACAAGGACATTGGCGCTCTGTCATGGAGTGGACTGGTAATCTGTGAGATCAGGAAAACGTAATCTTCTTTAGCCATCGACCAGGGCAACATTACTGTGTTTGTGTGTACTGTAGCTATGCCTCAATAAAAATGTGTTGGGACGTTCTAGTCATTTGGCAAGAACAGCTTGTGCTATAGTAGAATCTCTCTCTCTTTCTTGAATTTATGTCTTTCTCAGTGCGACTATTTGCTTATCTTTTGTTTGTTAATGTTCCAAAAATTCCTTCTTCTGGCACAGTGGCTGTGACATTTACAACCACAAACACTGTCTGAACTGGACTGGAGTTACATTTCACATCTGCAAAGTCTCTCTGACTTGCCAGTAGAGGGAATTCTGTAAAACAATGTTTTTATGCTAATTTCTCACCTAGTTAAAAAATCTGCAACTTTGTCTGTTGCTACACTGGAACACAACACAGGCATGTACTGTAAGCCTATTTCATTTTACATAGTCTGGTCCTATGGCAAACAGGAAATTGCGTAGAGAATTGGCAGAGAATCCTAAAAGTACTTACTGGTGCTTTTGCTTATGGATGAAAACCTGAAGCCCACTGTATGAGGATGTTATACTTTCTGCTCTGAAAATATAAATATAAATGGTGAAATTCCAGTTTTTGCATAATTTGACTTGTACATTTCCTGGAAAACGGCCATCTTCAGAATATATGTAGTGTCAACCCTTTCTTTCATGGTGGTGGATCTTTGTTAACCATAGTACATTGACATTATAACTTGGACACCTGAACCGCTGAAGGGAACATTACATTCAGAATCAGCTCTTTGACCACTCAGCTTTTAGAGCGCCATTTAATCCATGATTAACCAAATACATTTTTCCCATCCCTGTGGATTTAGAAATAAAAATTTAGAGAGGCATTGCGCATGGCATCTGTATTTTATAGATCACCTAAACCTTCAGGCTCCAAAATCCCCTGGATTCCCTGGATTTAATTTTTAATTTAATTTAATCATAACGTGCCAATTCTGTTTTTTTTGTTGTTGTTTTTTTTACACTTTTAATATGCTCCACATAGATTACAGTACATTGGCTACAGTACCTACTGTATAATATGTACTTTACTCATTTTGCCACACAGAACGTTAAAAGATTATAGCTAAAATGGGCAGAAAGGGACAACATCCACTTGTGGGACCAGGGTCAACAGAAAATATTAACCAGTGTACGGCAATGCATTTCTTAGGTTTTGGGAAGCTGAGACTTCAGTTAAGAGTCCATACTATGTTGACATAGGGCCCTGATCTCTTTCACAACATTGCATTGTAAACATGGTGTAAGAATGTAACCTGTTTGTCCACTTTTATCCAAAGTGACTTGCATGTAGTACATTTGTCATATAGTTCGACATTCACAAACCAATGTCGGTGCAAGCCATGCAAGGAGAACATGACCACTGGGAGCAATTGGGGTTAGACATCTTGCCCAAGGATGCTTGCAGGTGGTCCAGGTCTGGGGAGAGCTAGAACCAACAACCTTCTGGCTGGGAGTCAAACACCCAGACCACTAGACCACACTACACCTACCACACTGCCATCTTCTGAGAACCAAGGGATACTGCTTTAAACTTTGTTGCTGGTTTTCCTTAGCAGAGGTGAGCCATGGCCGACACAAACTCTAATCGTCCCCAGAGGAAGATGTCCACAGCTGGGGAGAGTCTGTACAAGGTGCTAGGCTTGGAGAAGGGATCCTCTGCTGAGGATATTAAAAAGGCTTATAGGTGAGTGTTTTTCCTAAGCAAGTGATCACTTTAAACCTGTATGAAAGCTGTATGGCCAATACTGGTGCTTAACTTAAGTTTGACCTATCCTATCTGATGGTCCAGCCCCTCTTGTTTAACCTAAAAGCCATTAATTTCCCCCTAGATGCCTGCCTAAAA
>JAODUG010015729.1:0-15726 GCA_027564795.1 Aphredoderus sayanus | reverse complement strand
ATAAGGTGATGGTTCGGGTGGATGGCTGGGTGGATGGACGCAGAACCTTTGGGGAGACGGGACATCTCTCTTACCCAGCTGGGACAGTCCCGCACCACCACAGTGATGTCTTCGAAGACGCGCGAGGTGTACTCCATGAAGGCCGGATGGTGCACGCTGGCCTCGGCCTCGCGAGGCCCCACCACAGCGCCATGTCCCAGGTAGCTCCATAGCAGACCTCCCTGGAGCTGCCCCTGACCCATGACCTCCTCCCCTGGCCCTACTCCACCTGGGCATTCACTGCCAAGAGCCACGATGTGGATGGACCTAAAGAAGCATGCCAGAGAAGACCACACTGTGAACACACACGGTCTGGAAGGCAGCCTGTGTTAAGGGAGAACTCAACGTGGTTCTCTCACTGCCGATATAATTGATCGTCTCTATTTGGAAGACAGTGCATTGCGATTGTCAATTGTTACTGTGTGTTTTACATGTTTGTCAAATGGGATCCCCTGCTTTTTACATAATTTAACGGGGTGTTTTCCGAGGGCAACTTACATTGCGACCACCGCGGTGTTTCTCTGCTCTATGCCGTGGAGCACGTTCTTCACGGTGCGTTTTCACATGGGTCTGCAGTCAGAGGCTTTTCCGCAATGAGTCGCTGATCTGTTTCCCTTCAAATCCCTCTCATCGGCGGCTCGGTCCTCGGGAACCAAATCTGAGAGTTTCGCAGTCACTTTGCATTTTCCCTCTCTTTGTTCATTCATAAAGCGAAGCCCACGGCGCAGCCTTACCATAACGTCCTGTCTGCAGCGGCTAATCGGACTGCCAGGCAAGTCTGTAAACAGCCCGTGACATGGGCAGTCAATGCGCTAAAGACGTACAAGTTGTCAGTCGATAGAAAACATAACGCGTCACGAAGAAAGGCATGTTCCACGGTATAACATGTAAATCCACCGTTTGGCCGAAGAAAACGTGACGTCACCGTGAAAGAAAGTGTCTCTCAACGAGAAGTAGCCCAAGTGGATAGATCCCTGGGAGAATTACGGAAGGAATACCAGAACACAGATCAACGGATCGAATAGAAGTGGTCGCGCCTGACTCAGCACACACAGGGGCGGGCGAGCGCGCACACACACACAAACACACACACACACACACACAAAGTCCTAGTCGGGAAGGGGGGATACCGTCTAGAAATCTGGTGTTTTCCAGAATTGACACTTTATTAACGCTGCAGTAATGCAACAGAAGTTGTCAGATGCGACAACCATCAAATGCCATAGCCTATTTAAAGGTCTACATTAATTTTAGCATATTGGCTCAATCTCAGTGGAAAAACGGTTTTACAACACCCTTTTACATAGAGACAGGGTAGTCGTTCTATCACAGACATAATTGCCAAGTAGGGTTTCTTGCAGCCGTGTACGCACACAGGCGCATGGTTTGTTTGTAGGCTATAATCATAACGAGGCAAAAGCTTTAGGGAAAAACGACAGGTAGGCTATACTTATCCCATAAATAGGCATATAACTGGCGTTGCCGATGCCAAGAAATGGGTTACAATGGTCAATGGCTACTGGAACATAAGACGACGAAGTCACGACCTGCACCATCGTGACTGGCGAATAAAAGCATACCATACTGTCTATTCACACCTGTAACTGTTAAATAATAGGTGGTGCACTGCACACCTGCTGCTCAGCAGTTTCCTCCGGTGGCCTGCTGTTATTTCTTGTCGTTGAGCCCTCTGCTTGACCTCTTGCAAATTACCATCTGCACAATATGCTTCCTATAGTGTCTCACCTATCAAGACTCATACAATCATAATATTGGAATATTTAAGGGTTACTCTCAACAACACAGCAGAGCATCTTAATTCAATTTTTCCCTGGGTCTGTGTTTAGCCTGTTTGCCTTCAATGTGTCAATCAGGACAAAATGTAGAAAATATCATCCTTCATTTGAAAGGACAAAGCCCCACACATGCATTCTAAACAACATGCCACAGTCGTTCTATGGCAAATCCCTTATTCAGCCAATTATATCAATAATTAATAGCCTTAAGGATTTATATAAATCAAGTAAATATGAGAGGTCTAATGATAGGTGTGAAGTCAAACACTGGGTAAATCATGATGAAATCATGATGACGATATTCAACAACTTTCTATCAAATATGCACTAAATAGGGCAGCCAGGAATCCTGTCTTACAGGATTCCCAGTAGTCATAATGATAATTTCGTAGATCATTAGATCATTATTGTTGACATACATCGTAATACCAATTAGTCCTGTGTATGCAACAGACATTGCAGGAATGCAGGACATCCTCAAACAGGATGTCACCTAAAATAAGTACAGTATGGTCATTTTCGAAAAGTTGTATTTATTGACACAAACTTCTTACATATGGAGGTGTATGTTACAAATAATAGAATAAGACAATTCAGTTGAGTTATCATTATTATTGAGTTAATTGTGTTAGTGTTAGAATGATAGATAATGTACTGTGTATCACCTCTTGATAATATGCTTTGATTCAACTGTTAAAATGCTCAATTTCTATTTCAAATGTTCTTTACAAGTATATTTGATTAGTATTTTAAACAATAATCATTATAACTATTATTATAATATAACTGTTGCATACATTATTACAAAAAGTAAAAGTAAAAAAGTAAAACAAAAACATATTCATTAACAAAGAAAACAAAAATTATGACTTGAGGTAGGCAACTGAGTGCACGTCAAGGAATATGCGTCTTTCCCTCCTATAGCGTATTTCTCTTCCTAGACGAGGTTGTCATCATACACTCATTCATCATAATTCTTCCATCTGTCCTGGAGTCGCTCATTAGTGGCTGTCACAGAAGACAGGGAGAGGAAGCAACTCCATGTGAGATTGCTCCTCATCAAGCCAGATCTGGGTCCTCAGTCACCGCATCTGCTGAGGCAGCCTCAGCCTTAGCCCTTTCTTCTTCGCCCTTTTCCCCCTGGAAGTAATCAGACTCAATGAAGCGAGGGTTGTCGGACAGCTTGACGAAGACATCCCCGTTAGCCTCAGTGACTGTGTGTGTCCGCTGCTTCACACCCTTAGAGTACCACCTGGCTACAGGGGGATTCTCCTTAGGGTCTTTGGCCCTGTACAGTCCCTCTCCACTGGCCAAACAAATCTTGTACTTGTGCTTTGGACAAATAATGCACAGCTTGCCACCAAATTCCTGTGAATGGGTTGAAAAATGTAAAGATATTACTGTGCATTTCAATATATTGATTAGAACCTTGGGGATTTTAAACAAGATAATTCTCCATTTGTGTGGGATATTCAGCAATATATCATAACCTGCTTTCTTTCTATTGATGCTACCACTATACACACAGAAACCCTATATTCTAAGTAGCATAGACACAATTTATACAGCTGAAAATGTTTTCTTCACTTCACAAATAACAATTGAAAGGCATGGATCACGTTTTATTGGAGCAATGATCATTAAAATATATTGGCATATATTGGTATGGATCCAAAAATGTTTTTCTTCTGGGTGAAATCTAAACAAGCTCCTTATTGATCCAGACCTCTCACCTCAATGTCTCCATTCTGCAGTGGGCCACCAGCATCTGTTGGTCAGGGAATATTGCAGATTAGACAGCATATCTATGGTACGATAACATTTTGCTGACCAGCCACACTTATAGATGTTATGTGGGCATAATGTTCTATAGATAACAAGGTGGATCAGCACACCATGAAATATATGCTTCGGTAAGGGAACATATTATCAGCACCTATTTTCAGCACCTGTGAAACATAGATATTCTGAAGATATTGTGTAATTATGTTGCCTAACAGCGTATAAACAACAGACATTTATCCACATACCAGTAAAAGTAATTTTGATAGAATTCTCAGGGTAAACCAAATCCTTAGATCGTCATTTGAATAAAGATTCTGCTAGCAATATGCTTGTGTTGTAAAACCTATTATTATCTGTAAATTAATACCTGTGAGATTAGCACATAAAAATAGGCTCCACCTGGTGGAGAAGTACTCACGGTAACAGTGATAGTCCAAAGCGTAGAAGGTTACTCACGGTAACAGTGATAGTCCAAAGCGTAGAAGGTTCCTTGATGGTATAAGACTAATATATCTCTTCCCTCCAGAGTCCTAAATGACCTTTTAGCTTTAATCAATTCTTCTCTCTTGCCCACAAAGTGGGGCCTTCCTGTAGACTCCTGTTGTCCCTCCATGTACAGCAATCTAGAGCCCTAATGCAAGTAATTATTAAACATTTAGTTTCAATCACCAGACAGAAACATTGAAGTGCTTAAACTGAAAATGTGGCTTTCTGTAATTATAGCCTAACTAATTCTACCGGTTTAATGTTTTATTATTTATAAAAACAACAGCAAGCTAGGCAGCAAGCAACCGTCCTCACAGATGCAGAGGTAACAGATTATGTATAATGGTTAATACATTAGATACAAATTAACTGACTGTGAATGGATATAGTCATCACTGGCTTTAACTGACCACACCTCAACACAAATGTTTGCATTCTGTAATTTTAGCACACATTCTGTAGGCTACTATTAATACTATTACTCCTACTAACAACATTAATAATAGTAATAATAATAATAATAATAATAAGATTATTATTCATAATACTAAAAATAATAATAATACAATAATTACTACTACTAGCCAATATTAATATTAATAATACTTTTCTTTGGCACATAACATTTATACTTTAATATTTTGAATTTTACCTTGCAGGTTGAGCAATGTTTGCTTAGCTGAGCAACTGGACTGCTTACAGCTTGGGGTTAAATGGATAGGAGGACCTGCCTCTGTTACAATCTTCACCCACACACTTTCTAACGTTGGCACTATCTTCACCATCGGTAGTTTACATTTCTTATCTCTTTCTCCCAGGGGCACAAGAGGAACTTCGTCTCTAACCTAAATATTTCTTCATCAACATGTAATGAAACTGATCATTCAGCTGTAGATACGTTATAGATCTTATATGAATGTTTTTAATTGTTACTAATTTAACAATTTAAATGTATAAATGTAGAATATATTTGCGTAAACGGAACCGTTTAATCTACTACAGAAAAGTCGGATATATATCTCTGTGCACAACTGTTATTTTCTGCCGCAACTCCACACTTGTATAAAGTAAGCAGATACATTTTTGATACATTATAAGTGCTCTCAGTGACATATTTAGAATGATCGCTAATGATTTACACGCGGCAGGTTAAATGATTTGAACTGCGATTTCCATGCCGTCTGATAGCATGTCACTTTAGCTAGGCTAGCTTTCATATGTGGACAGACATTTTTCAGTTAGCTCAGCGGTGTTTATTACGGTACAGTAGGCATGTTTATTTGCGTAAGTAATCATAACCAGATAACACATTTTAGTTGAAGGTACATCATTCTGTTGCGATAGTTATGCATTGTAATGAAATAGATGTTTAGGTTAGAGTATTAACTAAACATCTACACTTTAGACGGTTCAGATTAGCCTTACACTTAGTTTATTTTCAGGAAACCCATTCGTTTAATGATCTGAAACCTGTTACTTTTATTCTCTTGTTTGAAGTGACGTTGCCTTTCTTGTAATTTTAGCCTCTTTTGTCCAGTCCAACATACATCCTACAGTACACGTGCCTGTGTTGGCGTGCATATCTATCAACAGGAGGATGGCCCTGCGTGCATGTGGCTTCATAGTGTTCCGTCGCTTGACCAACGCAGTACTCCCTCCAGATAACATTGAATACCTCCTCCTTCAGACATCTTATGGGGAGCATCACTGGACTCCACCAAAAGGTACTGTAGTCATAAGTTGTACAAGTGCCAACCCTGTAAACTTTACTATTATACAAAATAAATGAACATGTTCTTCTGGACACCTGTAGGTCATGTGGACCCAGGAGAGGACGACCTCACCACAGCCCTGAGAGAAACAAAGGAGGAAGCGGGCCTGGGGGCGGAGCACCTGCGGGTGATTGACGGCTTCCTGCAAGAGCTACGCTACGAAGTTCGCGGGCGACCCAAGGAGGTGCTGTACTGGCTGGCCGAGCTGAGAGACCCAGGCAGTCCTGTGATTTTGTCAGGGGAGCACCAGGACTACCGCTGGGCACAGTTGGAAGAGGCCTGCACATTGGCTCAGTACAGGGATTTGCAGGACACCTTGAGGGCAGCTCACAGACACTTGCAGGCCGAGCATTAAAAACAATAACGTATTAGCATTCTTTTTTTTGCATTCTCATTCAAACATGGAATTGAGATAAGAACACCACTGGGAACTTTTCATGCACATTGTGGTCCTATAACCGATCTTTACTGTAGGTGCTGATGCCACAGCCTCCCAACGTTACCACACTTAGAGTATGTTTCATCTTGTCTGTGCAATTATGTGAATTGAAGAGAATGTTGAAGTGTAACTATTTTAATATACATTCTGTCAAATCACAATGTGGGGAGAAAAATGTATTCTCTGAAATGACCTAAAATGCCAGGTCAATAATAAAAATACCAAACTAAATTCCAGTAACATGCAAAGCAGGGGCAGAAAATGAAAAAAACGGGTTTAATTTGTAAATGCACTAATGTGCATATAGAAATATATTTTTTAGCCCAGATCTCTGGGAGACATTTTGAATGGACCTTTATGACCAAAATCCACAAATTACTTAATTTAATTTTTTTGGTAAGATAAATTCCCCACATAGAAATAAACAGTATAATTTAAGTTCGTTTAGCCTATAAAATAGATTTACAATTAATCAATTCTGCCTCAAGGTGGAGACAGCCATTACATCCAGTATTACATCCAGTATACCATCTGTTATGTAGTTATACAGAACCTTTTCACCTTTTATAACCCACATTCAACTATTTGGGACAATATACTTAATGACAAACTGGTGATGATCGTACATTAAGACAACGTCCTAATGTCTGACATTAGGCCATAAGGTTTAATGAGGTTTCAAGTAACATACTCCTTACTATTTTGAGGGGTTTCTATGGGAAACCTGGGAAAAACAGCCATGTCAGAATCAGTGCTGGCATCCAACTCACAACTGTATCCAATCAAATGAATTTATGGCAGCCTGCCCATATGTGAAGACACACTTGTATTTGCCCTTCCCCGACCTTGTCCCAACCATCAGACCAAGTTGCAGGTATCAAATAAGCTATCAGTAGCTCATTACAATGAATGAATGTATTCAAATGGCCATTTAGTTCTGAGTGTGACAGTAGACATGGAAAATAAATTGTAAATATTGCATATAATATACAAATGAGTAACCCCCACCATACACACACACACATACATAACTTATAAGGAAACCTCAGGAATACAGAATTTAGACAAATTAATTCACCACCTGGTTCACAAAATGGAAGCCCCACATTAGTTAACTGACATTTTATGATGGTTACATGTTTAGAAAGGCACATTTAACCCAGCTCTGTAATTTAAAACCAGTATAAATGGGATTTCATTAATGTAACAAATATGTTTGATTACAGTTAATGTCTTGAGATCTCTTTCAGTTTTCTACTTTTCCCCTGGTCAAAGAAGTAGGCCAAATGTTTCTCCATCGCCTGGTCAGGGGTCACGATTGCCGCACAGCACACTGGTACTGGGTCACCCTGCTGTTGGAGAGTGACAGGCAATGACAGGTTAGCACTAGATAATCTGTTGTGGCATCAGCTTTCCCCCCCACCAAAGCAGGATTTAACCATTCTGTTGTCCTAAATTATATCATATTATGCCACAATAGGGCGCCATCTGATTGTACTGTATATGATTTTGTGTTTTTTAATGGTCATTGCTGTGTGTATTTATTTCTTTATGTAATTTGAATTTTTTTGGGTGCCTTTTAACCTGTTGTGGCACATCATATGTTTGTGTAAGCTGTAGAATTAGGTTTAGCATATTCTGTCTGCCATAAAGAGCTAGTGATTTGGGTCATTTTGACACAAAGGACATCATGAGGGTTAACACATTTGACCAATGTCACCTCATCACAGCTTCTGCGCCATAGCCTTATACCTGATGTGACAAAGCAAGGTTGTGTCAGAGGAATCCTGAATTTGGGCACTGAAGTTACTTACAGTTACAAACCCCCATCTCTACACCACATAATACTGCACTTCAGGAGATAACAGGCAATACACTAGTATGATAGACTAAGAACCCCCGGTATCTCCCAAACTGCATACAGGATGATCTTCTGTGGGCTCACCTATCATATATACATGACAATCAAACATTAAAAGCTCATTGCATTGAACTAGACTCTGAACCTCATCCACTCATATAGATTTGAAGCAATTTAAAACAAACAGTGCTTAATTAGTTTTATCCTACATTCAAAGGTGACATACCAAAGCTTCATAGAAGAGCAGAAATAACTATTATAGTATCAAAATAAGGTGAGATGGCTCTAGTGAAAAATGGAAAGGAATTCAGCTGCCTCTATTTGCTTTGTTTGAATAAGGTGGGTTAAGAAATGTAAAGTACACTGTACATTATATAAACTAAATCAAACAAACCAAACATTTAGGTTTCTTTTCTCTTTTTTTTTTTACAATAGAAATTTTATGTGACAATTGCATCCTCAAACACAAAAAGAAGAAAAAAAATTAACTGAAACTCAAACAAGAAACCAACAAAGACAGCATAAACATCAATAGGTGTTGACACAGGTAGCATTATAGACACACGGTGGTTTTTAGTCCATTAACTGTGTAACCACATAAAACGCCTTGAAAGGGCCGTGCGTTGGACACACTCAAACACAGTCATACAGATTAAAAGAACAGTTCATCACTGTCCTTCATAGGATCAATGTGAAAGTGAGGAGGTTTCCACAGACAAGACTGTGGTCCTTTATCATTCATTACATTAAGCTGAGTTTATGAATCTCTTTATCACAGATATTCAACATGGGTGGATTCTCTCCCTCAAAATACCTTCTTGTCTGCACACATTTTTTGCACTTTTATGAAAATCAAGGCATAAGTAAAAAGTAAAATGGTAGTGAATTGTACAGTTATAAATTTACCCTGGTCAATGCCATAATAGATTGTAAAGATTTAATCTTAATGAAATGTATAAGCGTGACACCAATTGGCGAATTATAAAACCAACTGGAATGTTACCCTCTACACATTCCTCAACATCTGTTCTGCTTTGTTGTTTAGAATCCCTGACTTCTGGTCAATTCTAGTTGGACTTCATATCCATTAATGGTATCGTTATCAGCCGAATCCAACATATGTGAGGTCTCCAAAGTATAGGGACTTGCAGTCTAAACCAGATCCAGACATCTCTTAAGACACATCTGTTAAGGTACACATCCACCCAGTTCTCCACATCCTTTGAACAACTCTGTTGTGAGTTTAACTGTGAAACTACAAAAATTCCAATGGTTTGTAAATAAAATGAAAGCCATTCCTGGCATCTGTGCATTTCATCCTCTAAATAGGATGAAATGCACACAAGCCCGAAACCATAAAACATAAATCTAAGAAACTTATTAATGGATCATGGTTTGTTTGAGGGATATTTTACGACAAAAATTCGTCACATGATGCGGTTCGGTTCAGTATGACGTACGGTTAACATTTACGAGAAAGTCACATTTGTTTTTTTTTCAGTCAAATCAGCCAACCAATGCAGGCCCGCAAAAAAGGAATTGTTACACAGCACTGACTCCTTGTGAAAGATTTTTCAATCACCAACTAGGTAATTCTGGACAATTCATGCGAGAGCAGCCGGCACCAAATCCCCAAAAGCATAATAATAAAAGGGCTTGGCATTCAATAAATGAATAGTGAATATACACATACGATAACGATCAATCAATCAATCAATCAATCAATCAATCATTCAATGTAATATTCATTCAAAGGTATATCTGAATTGGACTTGCATGATGCATTTATCTTAATACTCCAGTGGATTGAGAAACTGAAACAACATCCCATCATCAACAAGTTGCATCAAGGTGTAATGGCGCAAAAAGTAACTAACGAGCAGCGGCTTAAGGACATTGAATGTCCAGGTGTATCAGATTTCTTTGTTGTCGTCGTTTTCATAATCAACTCCAGACTAACAGGAATAAAGCACTAAGAAAAAGACCCTGGCCAGGTCCAACAGGAAGTCAGTCTCGATAGTGGTGGGGACGGCGGCTTTCGCCGTGGCTCTCTCCCCTCCTGTAATAACCCCATGGAAACAGAACACAAGAGAAGACGGGTGTGGATGCGAGGGGCAGTCCGCGTTTCGTGCTCAGTGAGAGTCTGTGGAGGCCCTGAGGTTAAAGAGGCAGAGAGAGGCGTAGGAGGCCATGTTAGGACACTCACTCCCCGTGTGAAGTCAACAGTTGTTTTCATGCATCCGCCTCATCCCCATCGGCTCCATGTGACGACTGAGGGGACATAGTTAGGTGGTCAGGGCTGGGGGACAGGGGGATAAGGGCGCATCAGGGCAAAGTCTGCCTGCGTGTGTCTGTGTGTGTGTTTGAGTTGATTGCATCGAAGTTGAACGTACGAGAGGAACATAGATATGCTGGCAGGGACGGAGGCAGACAGATAGACACACTGGCTGGCTAACTGGCTGACAGGCAGACAGACTAAGGATGTGTGCGTGCGTGTGTGCGTGCGTGCATAAAATCTGTGTGTTGGACAGTGACTGGACCAGGGAGCCAAACAGCTACCCTATTATTAGGCAGGCTGACAAAGCAATCTCTTTATAATATCAATCGAATAAAAAATAAAAATAAAACAGGAGATTTCAGAGAGGAAAATAAAGACAGTGGGGAAGAAAAGAGAAAGGGCATGAACATAAAACCATTCAAAGGTAAATGGATGGATATTTATGTGTATACACTCTTAACACACACACACACAGACACACACACTCATTCCGGGTAAAGGGAGACGGGAATTACACATATAAAAAAAAGGGGTGTAATGGCGTTGCACTGGCCCACATCATCATGAGTCCTCGTTGCCGGAGTCGTCCTGGTTGTCGTAGCGCCTGGTGGACGTCCCGCCGTCCTCTCCGGCGCCCCCTGCCTCGCCCCCAGACTCCATCTCGCTCTCGTCCTCCTCCTCCTCCTCCTCCTCCATGTCGTCGTCGTACAGGTCATCGTACAGCAGGTCCGAGCTGCTGTCCTGGGAGGGCACCCGCGTCTGGACGCAGTACTCCGCCAGGGTGGTGGGCACCTTGACGCCGTCGCGCTCCGCCTCCGCCGCCGTGGACAGCACCTGCTTCCTAAGGGCCAGCCGGAACAGAAGGGGGCGCTGAGTGGACCCGACGGGTTTACCTTGCACAGCAACGACACAACATCCCGGCAGGTGGCCAAGCAACAACCAACAGGCTACTGACTGACAGCTGTCAAACGTTGTGACCCATGACAGAGGTTTAAAAAAAAAAGGTCAGATATGTGTTCCTCTGACCCATATTTGAACTGTCGCAGACACCCCAACATTATCAGCCCCAAAGCCAATGGTTTTGCAGAACACACTTCAGTCCACATCGTTTTGAAACAAACATGTAACGTTATATTCTTGGCCAATTCAATTTCGTATGCGTTTAAAAAAAAAAAGGAACCATGTATGATCTTGTCTGCCACTAAATATCGCAATAATCACCAGCATATCAGACAAAAACAACTGCCTTGTGGGACACCCCCCCCCCCCACACACACACACACACACACACACACACACACACACCCCACTGGGAGAATTTCCAAAGCAAAGCACTGTGAGGTAGTTGTATTGGCAAGATTAACAAACAACAACTTGTACTGGAGTTGCCCTCATAAAAAGGATTTGTGTGGTCATATATCTCCGTATGCTTTTCCACTTCCTGAACCTCTCGTCATTCATGATGTCAAAGCCTTCTCACTTCTAGAGAGCACACGATATTTTGCACATTTTTTGTATTTGAACATGGCTTGTCAAAAATAGGCATCCATCAAAAATAGACAAGGCGCCTATCTTCAGCGGAGAGCCACTTCTGGGACGCTTCCCAAACGCCCTGCGGCGCATCTGGTGGAAGTACAAGCACTGACAAGAGTGGCTGCCATCAGCTCCGGCGGCCTGGTGGAATCCAGAGCTTTCTCTGCTCAGGATGCAATTACTCCATTAAATCTGAACATAGAAAATATTATATTTTCTATAAATGTTTAAACTATTGTATAGAACCGTTAAAAACGTTTGTATATGTACTTAACCAGTACTTTTGCCGTTGTGGAGCTGCCGGCTATGGCGAGTAGTCAAGGTGACTTCTATGCAAATGAGCAGGTAACTACTTGCGGTCACCGTAGCTGCGCTTCAAACCGCCGTTGCTTAAACTACCTATTGTCACGTGTGAGCGTCATCGCCATCGCAGTACCACAGGGGCGACAACACAGCAGCTTAGCAGACACACATGGTAGTTGTGTTGTGGGCATTGGTCAGTGGGAGCCCATGGGCAGTTGCGGGCGTTCCCATTTCGGGGGCCTTCATTACCTGATAATCTCGGCATACTCCTTGTCTTTGCCTTTGCTGTCCCTCCACTTGCGGAACATGACGGAGGCGTCCACGTTGGCCGGTGAGAACGTGTTGGGCTCGTTGAGCAGAGAGATCACACTCAGCAAGATAGTCCTGTGCACGCACACAATAAGCAACGCACACAGGTGAACACGTGCACGCAAACTGCAAAAAACACTACAAGCTCACACAGCTTCCCTTTAGAATACAAAACCATAACAGCATCTTATAAAAGAGCAGTCCCATACTGCTAATTTTAATCGGTATTATCCCTGCCAACCAAACACAAACAGAGTTATTACCCAAGAGCTTTCCCTCTGGGGCTCCATTAAACACTACTTCCAACCTGACAGGTTTTCAAATACAACCTCAGCATTTTCCTCTACTCTGGGAAAACATAAAGTATCTTGCTGACATGTTAAATTCTAACAGAATGCAAAAGAAGGATCACTGAACACACCTCTGCATCAGTATCCTGATCCACACACACACACACACACACACACACACACACACACACACACACACACACGTGAAAAGTGATGAGCTATTTCTAAAAACTATTGTGCTTGACATGGTAATGACGTATAATTGAATTGGTGTAAATTTACCAACTAATTTACTTTTGGTGTGTTGTGTCTTATCACACAATGGGGGATTTCCTGGTAATAGTGGGCAAACCAACAGTTCTGCTTATATTAGGCATTATTCAAATTAAACTACAGATGGAAATATGAAAATGTTAATAATGAAATTATGTAATGCTATACTAGATATTAAAAGATGTAGTCATTGATTGTAAACCAATACACTTTTGTCAAATTTAATGAATATCTCCTCATGGTCTGCAAGCTGACTGCATGCAGAAAGAATAATCTGGTGTTTCTACACAGTCCTGGCTCCATAAATAAGAACAAGCAAAGTGGTGCAGACCACACCACACAATATATCCTAGCCTTCGCAATGCATTTCCAATGGGTGGGGCAGAGCTTCTGAGGGAACACCCTATGGCATTGAAGGGAGGTGTTTTTGTTTTGATCAAGTTCAAATATCAACAAGCTTTCTCCAGAATGACCTATGCCTTTAAGTCATAGTTACTATTCAATCAGCATCACCAAGTTTTATTCTGACCCATATGAAGGGTGTGTGTGATTAATAACTAAATCATTGAGCAAGGACACAAATGAGAAATTACCTGACATTCTGGGTGGGGTTCCACCTCTCAGAGGGCAATTCTCCACTCTGGGGGTCATCAACAGGAGGGTGCAGGATGGAGATACACACATCACCGTTCTGGAGAGACAGGCCATCCAGCAACCATATACAGTACAGTATACCAAACATAAATTTATAAAAAGGTTAGCACTTAGCAGTTATTGCAACCAAAATGACATGAGAACCAGAGAGGGCTGTGCAAATCAAGCCACAGGCCTAAAAGGTTTATATGCTGTTAAATTAACTCAAAATATGTGTATCGGTTTCCAAGGTGTGTTACCTCATAGATGTTAGGGTGCCACATCTTTGTGAGGAAGCGGAACGTCGGTGGGGAGTATGGGTAGTCAATGGGAAACTTTATGTGAGCCTGGAGAATGAAACGGGGCTGGTAACCAATGTACAATATATACAGTCCCGTCCAAAAGTATTGGAACAGCAAGGCTAATTCCTTTGTTTTTGTCCACTGGCTGTTAATCTTTTTGTAGGGTTATATGCACACAATATTCTCATTACTGGTAGTAATTAGATATGCCCTCTAAAAACCGGATTTACAAGGATTGATCTGAAATATATGTATTTAGGGAAGTGTACATTGTGTGAGTTTTTTTGTAAAAACACATCAGGGGCTAGCCTGGCTCTGCTCGACTATTTCTCTCAACTCAATTTGTATCGCTGAGATTATATAGTCTGGAAACCCTGTTCACATTAGAGTTTTCACAGCCACCCTGCTGGTGGACCAATCAGGTTGGGATCAAGTGCGATGGCATTGAAATGTGTTTCGAAATGGTGGTAGGGCTGTGAGGTGATCAAAACAGTTGTAGCAACGCCAACTGGTTAAATGCTGTCCAATTGTTTCAAAATAAACCACACCGTCTACGCCCAGTGGAAGGCAACGACTGTTAACACTTCCCAATGGAGTGTGGCCAGACCCTATTATTTACCAAGTTAATTTTGGGTCTGGTTAAACCAATGTAATCAGGGCCCACTCTCTACACACAAAATTAGAACATGTGCAAACAAAATGGAAGTGAGGACTTGGAATGGGCATGGAAACACTACTTGTGTTTAGGAATTAATGAATATAGTCTGCATATACCAGGGAGGTTTTTGAAAGCACATAATCCTACAGACCATTTGAACCCTCCCGCTGTCCTTTAGGTCAAAATGACCCAGTGCACTTGCCAGCAGCGGGTGCCAACCACAACACAGACTAATCACATTCCACGGTTGGCTCCCTCTGCTGGTAGTCTGCTGAAATGCCTTAGGACAGCAAGAGGGTTAAAGCAACTGTGTATGATCTTGTTTGCCACTAGATGTCACACTAAGCACCAGCATCTCAAACCAAACAAATGCTTGTGGGACACGACACACGGGGCTGATGTCATTCTTTGCTAAGGATGCAATCAGTCCACTATATATTTACATAGAAAATAGGTGTGTGCTGCTATATAAATGTTTCAAATATTGGATATTTACAGTCCCTTTCCTCACTAGACAAATCCTCATCATTTGAGTTTAGAGTCAACGTGTCGAAGAAATATCTCTAAAGTAACCATCTAGTATTTCCAATATAAAACTAATCCAGTGAATTAAATAGACTGACATCTACAATATAAAATCAGCTTCACACTGCCTCACATGCCCAACCCTATCCTTAACTATTTAAATGTTTATAATATTATTATTATTATTATTATTATTATTATTATTATTATTATTATTATTATTAATTAACCCGTGTGATGTCCTTAAAAACATAGTATTTGGTCACCCGGCGGCGCCATCTGATTGTGTATGATTTTGTGTGTTTTCTTACTTGGGATTGCTGTGTGTATTTTTTTATTTATGTATTTGTGTTGTTTTTTTTGTGCCTTTTAACCCTCCTGTTGTCCTCGGCTTTCAAACACACACCTTGTTGTGCCAGCAGTGTACATCATATGTCTGTGTAA